>JAQPPZ010000700.1:0-124027 GCA_028583015.1 Wollemia nobilis | reverse complement strand
ACAAAGACCAGGAGTGCAATGAAAGCCGACAAAGACCAGGAGTTACATTATGAAAATATTGTTATAAAAGCTAATGAAGACCAGGAGTGCAATGAAAACCGATGAAGACCAGGAGTTACATTATGAAAATATTGTTATAAAAGGAGTGTTGCTTGAAGAATTGAAGCGTGGTTGTGAGAGCACAAAAAGGTGACTGAGATGGCGAAGTGCGTAGAGTGAACACAAAGCGGAAGAAGAGCACTAAATGTGGTAGTAAGGGCACAGAGTGTGTGAAGAGAGTGCACAAAGGGTGTGTAGAGTGTGCGCAAAGAGTGCAAAGAGAGTGCATAGAGTGTGCATAAAGAGGCAACTGAAAGAGGGTGAAGTGTGACTATAAGAACACAGAAGATGTGTGTGTTTCATGAACAATGAGAGAGATTGGGTAAGCAATAGACCAGTCAGGGTCTTGTAAAAGCGAAGGTATTTTTTTGTCAAACTTCTAGATTCAAAATTGAAGTCCAAGTTGCTGCTTGGCATCAGGGGTTGGTGCTCCTTCCAGTTGGTGCTGGTAAATCAGGGGTTGGTGCTCCTTCTAGTCGGTGCTGGTAAATCAGGGGTTGGTGCTCCTTTCTATTGGTGTAGATAAATCAGGGGTTGGTGCTCCTTTTTGTTGGTGCAGATAAATCAGGGGTTGGTGCTCCTTTTTGTTGGTGTAGATAAATCAGGGGTTGGTGCTCCTTTCTGTTGGTGTTGGTAAATTAGGGGTTGGTGCTACTTTCTATTGGTGCAGATAAATAAGGGGTTGGTGCTCCTTCTAGTGGGTGCTGGTAAATTGATTGTAAAGTTGGTGCTTTGCAAAGGCTAGATTTGGATGGTAGTCCAAGCAATCATTTTTTGAGGAGTAGCCAAATTGGTGAACCTTGATAAATCTTGTGTTGTGTGATGTTATCTTGTGATACTTGCTCTATTTGGTTTTAAGTTTTAATTATTTTGGCTTTAAGAGTTGTGGATTTAAGTTTAAAGAACTACACTGATTCACCCCCCCTCTCAGTGCCATTGTGAGACTAACAATTGGTATCAGAGCCAAGTTCCATTTTTAGGCTAAATCAGTCAGGGTTGATCTTGGATCAGTACGCAATGGGTAAGAAGAAGAGATCCTCCTCCAATAAGGCATCTCAGTCAGTTTCAGTTCCTGTGGAAGAGAAAATTGAACCAAAAAAGGTAGAAGGAGTGAATTCTAAAGTATGTGATGAAAACCTTGAGGCTGAAGTAGATCTAGAAGGTGAGTTGATCACTGCACTTAAAGAGTTGAGTATAGAAATGAAAAAGAACAAAAGACTATCCAAGAAGTTGGAAGAATATGGGGATAAGATTGAAGATCTCTTCTTACAAGTTCATAAAGCCAAAGAAGCCTTGAAGTCACACTTGGATGATAAAGTCGATGTATGTAGCAAACATGAAGAGGAATCTAACAAAGTTATTAGTGATCTAAAGCTACAAGTAGAAGAGTCCAAAAGGATTGAAGAAACTCTCAGGTCATAGATCAATGAGAAAGAGATTGTTTGCTGCAAACAAGAAGAAGATATTTTTTTATTGAAGAAACAACTAGAATAGGCCAATACAAATCTCAAATTTGAGAAGAGCACAAAGTTGCTAGATAAAATGATAAAGCAACAAAGAAGCTCCACGACTAAGCTTGGTATTGGATATGAAGCTGAACAACCTTCATCTTCCAAATATGTAGAGAAGAAGAAGTTCACTATTAAAAGATCGAAGCAAGAAAAGTTTGAAGCTGAATCTTTAAAAGGAAGAAAATATCAAAGGAGATCTACATCAAAGCAACCACAACAAAAGAGGTTCTATCACTCTCACTCTATTCATAATAATACTTTTAATGGCTATTGTTTTAGATGCAACCATTATGGTCACAAGGCAATTTATTATGGATTGAATAATAAATCAAAGAGTTATGCTGGTAGAAATACATCTATTTTTTTGAGTGAACACCATGTGCAATGTTTTAAATGTAATGGTCATGGGCACATAGCAAGGTTTTGTCCAAGCACTTTTGTATCTAATCTAAGGCAAGACCGTAGATTTCATCAGACACAAAGAATGCAATATAGATAGGGAATAAATCATGTGCATAAAAGAAAGGAAAATAATCATCCATCAAGGATGCACAAGAGACAACCACACAAGAGAAATGTTCAAGTTCACGAAAAGGTGCAAAATAGGGATATAGTTGAAAAACTCAAGCCCAAGTTCAAGAAAGTTTGGAGAAAGATAGAAGAAAGGAAATCGTGTCTCCTTGGACTGAAGGAGACTACGCCGCTATTGCACTAAGAAACTCCAGGTAGCACATCCTCAGGGGGAGCAATCTTAAAGTTTTATTTTAATTCTCCTATGTATTTTTTTGGTTATCTGAGGATGAAAGGCAAGTAGTCAAGGAGAGTTGTCATATAGTTGTCAAAGTGTGTTTCAGTTCATGTATTTGGTTGTGGAGGTGCCATGAAGGGTGGTGATTAAATTGAGAGTTGTCACCATTGGTAGTATTGCTATATGTCATTGTTGTATTGTTGATGGTTCTTACTGCCAATGTTCAAAGCTATGGATTATAATAGTTCAAATAATTTGGTTAGTGAAAGAATGTTGCCCTAGCTACATATATGTGTTTCGATAAAAGTAATCGGTAATGGAACAACACATTGAGAATATGTTAGATCTTTTATGACAATGTTTGGTGTAAAGCATAGACTTGTTGAGCGTAAGTAAGATTTGATCAATCCGAGGTCTAGAAGTATGAGTTTGAGTAAGGTGCACTATAGTTGGCCATGAAGTGTTTGACAAAATGTCTTATCCTGATTTGAATAGTTGAAAGTAAGGTGTGACTAGCGGTGACTATAGAAAACATAGACCAGGTTGAAAATATAAAAAGGGATTTGGTTGGTGTTGTGGTATAGTGTTTGGTGCTTGTACAGAGTTGGCAGTGAAATTGCAGTGTCGGTACAGTGTTGGACAAAAGTTGGTACAAGTGTGAGTCACTTGACAATTTTTTGATAGGTGCAAAATCAGCGCAGGAGGCCTGTTTGCAGGAATAATTCCAAGCAATCCGAAAAGAGTTAGATGCTAAAATTCAAACTAAATTTTTGGACAGTTTTATGTGACAACAGTGAAGAGGATTCTTCGGTACCTCAAGGGAACTATGGAGTATGGGTTATGGTATCTGAAAGGTAAGGACCTCACCCTTATTGCATATTCAGATGCAGATTGGGCAGGATGTGTAGAAGTCAAAAAAGCAAACAGTGGAAAGTTGATAGCAACTAGATCGAGGACATCTGGAAACCTGTACACTCTCTCAGAGATTTTAGAAGGAGCTTGCTTGATTGGACAGGAAGAAGAAAATTGGTTGTGGCACAAGAGGCTCGGTCATATCAGTTTTGACAATCTAGTAAAAATCAGCTCAAAAAGGGCAGTGGGAGATATTCCCAAGAATTGACTAGCTATCGAGACCACATTCTCAGGGGGAGCATTTGTGTATTTGTTTATATTTTTGCTCATGTTTGTGATTTTTGCTAAGTGTAATAATTTTTGCCTGAGAATGTTGTGCATGGAATCAGGGGGAGTCTGGAGTAGCCCTTTGATATTTTTGTCAAAGGGGGAGAAGAGTTACAGGAAATTGCACGTGTGTTGCCAACAATTCCAAAGGGGGAGATTGTTGAGCAAGGTGCAATGACAATATTGTCATTATTGTCAACATAGTCAGATAGATCGGTTGATGCAGTGGACAGGAGTTCAAAGGTTATTTAGAGTATGTACAGTGATTTTCCAAGAAGACCAAAGTGGCCCATATGCTAAAGATCAAAGGAAAAGCAAAGTACAGCAAGAAGGAAAAAGTGTCGTGATATCGTGACATGTTGAGGAAGAAGGAAAAAGTGTCACGATTTCGCGACAAGTTGAGCAAGAAAGAAAAAGTGTCGCGATATCATGACATGTTGCAAGAGAAAGAGTAAGAAAGAAAAAGTGTCATGATTTCGTGACATGTTGGAAGAGAAAGAGTAAGAAGGAAAAAGTGTCATGATTTCGTGACATGTTGGAAGAGAAAGAGCAAGCAAGAAAAAGTGTCACGATTTCGTGACATGTTGGAAGAGAAAGAGCAAGCAGGAAAAAGTGTCACGATTTCGCGACATGTTGGAAGAGAAAGAGCAAGCAGGAAAAAGTGTCACGATTTCGCGACATGTTGGAAGAGAAAGAGAAAGCAGGAAAAAGTGTCACGATTTCGTGACATGTTGGAAGAGAAAGAGAAAGCAAGAAAAAAGTGTCACGATATCGCGACATGTCACATTTTCGTGACCAGAAGAGAAGAGAAAGAGCAAGAGAGAAAAAGTGTCACGATATCGTGACATGTCGCATTTTCGCGACCAGAAGAGAAGAGAAAGAGCAAGAGAGAAAAAGTGTCGCGATATCGCGACAAAAGCAAAGAGGAAGAGTATGGAGGCAAAAGTGTCACGATATCGCGACAAAAGCAAAGAGAAAGAGTATGAAGGTGGAAGTGTCGTGATATCGTGACATGTTGTATTTTTGTAGGCTAAAGTCAAGAAAAGTACAGAGGCAAAAATGTCATGATATCACGACATGTATTTTCGTGGCCAAAAGCAACAAAAGAAGACAAAGAGGCAAAAATGTCACGATTTCGTGACAGGTCGCATTTGCGCGATGCAAGAAGAAGATCCCAACTGAAATAAGAAGTGTGACAATGAACGGATGTCACTACGGTAGTTACAGGGGTAGTTATAGAGTGAATTCATGCAGCTAAAATAAGAAGAGTGAAAAAAAGTCAGTATGGCGATTACAGGGACTGTTATAGAATGAAATCTTCGAGCGGTGGATATACCAAACATCTTCATTAGTTGAAGCCGACGAAGACCGATGAAAGTCGACGAAGACAAGGAGTTACATTATGAAAATATTGTTATAAAAGCCGACGAAGACCAGGAGTGCAATGAAATCCGACTAAGACAAGGAGTTACATTATGAAAATATTGTTATAAAAGCCGACGAAGACCAGGAGTGCAATGAAATCCGACTAAGACCAGGAGTTACATTATGAAAATATTGTTATAAAAGGAGTGTTGCTTGGAGAATTGAAGTGTGGTGAAAGTGTGCGAAATGCGGCTGTGAGATGGCGAAGAGAGCGTAGAGTGACGGCGAAGATGGCGAAGTGCATAGAGTGAGCACAAATAGGGCTAAGGGCATAGAGTGTGCGAAGAGAGGGCTGCAAGAGGGTGTGTAGAGTGCGAAAAGTGAGTGCTATGAGAAGATGAGTGCATAGAGGGCGAGCTGAAAGAGGGTGAAGTGTGGCTGTAAGAGCATAGAAGATGTGTGTGTTTCATGAACAATGAGAGAGATTGGGTAAGCAATAGACCAGTCAGGGTCTTGTAAAAGTGAAGGTATTTTTTTGTCAAACTTCTAGATTCAAAATTGAAGTCCAAGTCGCTGCTTGGCATCAGGGGTTGGTGCTCCTTCCAGTTGGTGCTGGTAAATCAGGGGTTGGTGCTCCTTCCCATTGGTGCTAGTAAATCAGGGGTTGGTGCTCCTTTCTGTTGGTGTAGATAAATTAGGGGTTGGTGCTCCTTCTAGTTGGTGCTGGTAAATCAGGGGTTGGTGCTCCTTTCTGTTGGTGCAGATAAATCAGGGGTTGGTGCTCCTTCTAGTTGGTGCTAGTAAATCAGGGGTTGGTGCTCCTTTCTATTGGTGCAGATAAATAAGGGGTTGGTGCTCCTTCCAGTGGGTGCTGGTAAATTGATTGTAAAGTTGGTGCTTTGCAAAGGCTGGATTTGGATGGTAGTCCAAGCAGTCAATTTTTGAGGAGTAGCCAAATTGGTGAACCTCGGTAAATATTGTGTTGTGTGATGTTCTCTTGTGATACTTGCTTTATTTGGTTTTAAGTTTTAATTGTTTCGGCTTTAAGAGTTGTGGATTTAAGTTTAAATAACTACATTGATTCACCCCCCCCTCTCAGTGCCATTGTGAGACTAACAACATCTTCATTAGTTGAATCCGACGAAGACCGACGAAAGTCGACAAAGATCAAGAGTTACATTATGAAAGCCAATGAAGACCTGGAGTTATGTTATGAAAGCCGACGAAGACAAGGAGTTACATTATGAAAATATTGTTATAAAAGGAGTGTTGCTTGGAGAATTGAAGTGTGGAGAAAAATATGGCTAAGTGTGCAGAGTGAGCATAGAAGCAGCCGAAAGATGGTGAAGAGCGCAGAGTGAGCGCAAAGGTGGCTGAAAGATGGCGAAGTGCACATAGTGAGCGCATAGAGGGCTAAGTGTGTAGAGTGGGTGCAGAGAGGACTGTAAGAGGGCTGTATGAGTGTGGAAAGTGTGTGCTACAAAAAAAGGGCTGAGAAGAAGCCGAAAAAGGGTGAAGTGCGGTTGTAAGAGTGCAGAGTGCAGAAACTATGTGTGTTCCATGAATCGTGAGAGATGTTGGGTAAGCAATAGACCAATCAGGGTATTGTAAAAGTGAAGGCATTTTTATGTCAAACTTCTAGATTCAAAATTGAAGTCCAAGTTGCTACTTGGAATCAAGGGTTGGTGCTCCTTCCAGTCGGTGTTGGTAAATTAGGGGTTGGTGCTCCTTCCAATCGATGATGGTAAATCAAGGGTTGGTGATCCTTTCTGTTGGTGCAGATAAATCAGGGGTTGATGCTCCTTCCAGTTGGTGTTGGTAAATCAGGAGTTGGTGCTCCTTTCTGTTGATGTAGATAAATCAGGGGTTGGTGCTCCTTTCTATTGGTGCAGATAAATCAGGGGTTGGTGCTCCTTTCTATTGGTGCAGATAAATCAGGTGTCGGTACTCCTTTCTATTGGTGTAGATAAATTAGGGGTTGGTGCTTCTTTCTCTTGGTGCAGATAAATCAGGGGTTGGTGCTCCTTTCTATTGGTGCAGATAAATAAGGGGTTGGTTCTCCTTCCAGTGGGTGCTGGTAAATTGATTGTAAAGTTGGTGCTTTGCAAAGGCTGGATTTGGATGGGAGTCAAAGCAGTCAATTTTTGAGGAGTAGCCAAATTGGCGAACCTCGGTAAATCTTATGTTGTGTGATGTTCTCTTGTAATACTTGCTTTATTTGATTTTAAGTTTTAATTGTTTTGGCTTTAAGATTTGTGGATTTAAGTTTAAAGAACTACACTGATTCACCCTCCCTCTCAGTGTCATTGTGAGACTAACAGTATTTAGACGAACATCTAAAAGTCACACTCAGGAATTCATGTTTTCTATAAAAGGATATAAAGAAAACTCTAAAAGTAGTAATCTGCATCATCAATGTTTGTTGTTGTCTAATTTGTACCATGAGAAAATTTCTAGCTTAGGCTATATTTCCCTTATCTCTTGTACCCCATTTTCTCTAAAAAACTCAAAGGAACCAGCCTTCTCTCGGAGACTAGACAGGATGAGCTCAAGCAAAATCTATCTATTCAATGTTGGCAAAGTCTAAGGCGCAACACTATTAACCGAAGGCGGATTTTGTTCCAATAGTAACATTGAATTACGACCTACAAGAAAATAGAAAATTTTGAACTTCTATAGGGAATAATAAGTGGTATTAGTATTCAAAGGGACTACCATAATTTAGACATGTGACATATGCCCTTAGCCAGATAGCTAGTCCTAAGATCATTTTATGATGGATACAAATAAAATGAATATGAAAATATAAGAGCCTCAACAATGTAATAAAAATGATTATGTACACAAAATATATATAGAGTACCTAGGTGAATGATCAAAATATAATGTAATAAAAATTGATAGATGCTTGTAGGATGCAAAGAACCAAGGGCTCAACTTTTTACTATATCATGATAAACTATCCTATGAACTTGAGAGATTTCTTGTAATACATAATCAAGTATAAAATCATTAAGCAACTCATTTTTTATTAATTATTTGATATTAGTCATTAATTGTCTAACCCTATCTTTTTCTAAAATGATATTTATAAATGGGGTTAAAGCCTTACCCATTTCAAATGGTTATAGGGGTCATATCACTTGGAATGAGATGCCACATACATTGGATTTTTGAGATTGTTCTACAATGACTAAAAGTGACCATTTCTTCAAGCTTTCCAATGTATCTTGATATGGTTGACTAAGATACATTTTTGGTTAGTCATGCTATCTTTCTAAAACATGCAACTCATTTAAATATATTAGGGGAAGCATTTTGGTATTTTATTGTAAAGGCTAGGCAAGAATATGTCAATTAATATATTAATTTGAATTGCTTGTAATAGGGTAAGAGGCATTAACCTTTGATTATGGTCTACTACACCAGCTTGTAATGGTGGTTGTCTTATACTATTACTTGTTTTTATCCTACCTTATTGTTTATCAGTCTATGAGGTATGAGATAGAGATAAGAATGCATGCATCATAGGAAAGGTCAATAGATAATGTGATATATGGATATAAATCAAATAGTTTATGTTACATCAATGGGAAAACTATTATGGGGAAAGATACTATTCAATTAAATGCCAAAGCGAGTCTATGCTTTGGAATATTTTTTTCTTTGAGAAAGCTATGCTTTGGAATGTTAGTTCATATCTTAGAAGTGTTTCCATGCCTTGGAGACACTTTCATGCCTCATAGGATTATTCGATGTATGAAAAAAGTGATTCCATTTTTGTCAATATAGATTCAGTAAACACGAGTTAGGCAAGCACAAATTTGGTGTGAGTAACTTGTAGGCTTTGAAGGAAATATAATATTTTGTCCAAGGGTTTTAATTTGAATTTTAAGACATGCATAATTGTGTAGCCATATTTTTTCCCTTTTTGACATGTGCATTTAATTAAAATAGGTGCATCAAAAATACTTTATTTATTTCCCAATTCCATAAGACACGTGGTTAGAGTTTTCAACTAAAGGATTAGTTAATTTTTTTATCATGGGTGACAATACAATGGAGGAGATTAATGAGACATAAATAATTCAATAATAAACATGAAAAATTAAATAATTTATACCTAATGGTATGCCCAATTAATTTTTTGAGGGATAACCTTTTAATGAAATAAAAAAGAAGCAATAAAATAGTGGGAGATACTTTGAGGGAAAGAACATATGTGGTAGTGGATAACAAGGGATGGGTGCAAAAAATATAGTAATAATAAAAAATTATGTGGCCAATCATGATGTGGAACAAAGAAGTGTATAAAATTAAAGGAATTAAAGTATGTGAAAACGTCATTAGGATACATGATTTAAGGCATGTAACAAGGAAACTTGGTGATAAAATCTAGTGGTATGTAGCATGGAACATAGTACAATGAAAGCATAAAATAAGGATGACACATGACATACATGAGTGGAGTGTTGTATTGACATTAGAAAAAGGAGGTTGCATGTGGAATAGGGCCATGGTATTGAAAATGTAAAAGAGGTTGATCTACAATAGATGATCAAGAGCGAAGGTGCATATATGATGATGACTAAAGCAAACAATTGAGAGACAATAGATTTTACTAATATGTTGAAAACTGTTAAAGTAGAAGTGGTTCTAGAGTGGGTGTATTGGATGGCATACTTTCATCACCTAAGAGGTTTTTATGATGATGTCACTATAGAGTTTGTAGCAAACTGGCAAGATGGGGACAATCAACTGCACACATTAGAAATTGATAGATCTAAAGATAGAGGTCATGAGCACTCAGTATGAGTCACATAATATAGTATGTAGTCTATATCACCAATTTTTAAAGAAATTGCTAGTTGTGTAATGTCTAAGAAGAAGGAGGATGAGTTAGGATGCATTTTCGGTCGATAGATATAATGTTCAAGAAACACATCAAAGGGAGCTACAACAAGTAGCTAACTAAAATAAAAGCCATGATGAATGGTGATAAAGAAGGTAATGACTAGGAGATAATGAAATAGAGGAATCAAATGAGGAGAGATGTAGAAAAGAGAAAAGTTTACCCCAAGTAGAGACAATGGAAGTTGAGTCAAAGTATTCAAAAGAGAGATGGACATGAGTGGCAATAAAAATGGGTAAAAGAAAGCTACCTACGAAGGAGAAGGATATGTAACAAAAATTACAAGAAGAAAATTGAAGGATTATCAAATTAGAGGTAAATATGCAATAGTGGAAGGAAAAAGTAGATGTAGGTTCAAGAGGGGCCAAAGTTGAAGTTATGCAAAGCATACAAGATTAAGATGGAGGAATCTAGGAGTAGGAATGAATCCAGAAGAACTAGCCTATATAATAGCCATTAGAATAAATCCTATTGAAATACTATTGCAATTGCTTGATTTGATCGAACAAGTTGTGACAATGGTGGTGGAGGACAAGAAATAAGAGGGTGAGGTGGAGAAGCAATTAGAAGAGTGGGTAGCAATGCTACTAGTGTAGAATCATATATCGGAAAATAAATTAGCAAATAAAGATGAAGAGATAGAAAATTTAAATTGAATGGGTAAAGATGTTATGAAAGCTTGATCTACCACTTGTGCAAAGAGGAGTGTTCGAGCAGTGGATAAAATTTACGGGCAATGTTTGCAGTTATTTTTTTAAAATTTAATTGGTCATAACAACATTGCCACTTTGTGGTAAAATTACACTCACTAAAAAACTTCCAAGTGGAGATAAGATTCACGTAATTAGTAAGTTTGTGGCTTCCTAAACTCCAACAATGTACTTATAATTTTTGGTAAGAGTGAACAAGAATTCGACGACACGTATTTCCTTGGTGGAACAAGAAAATTATCTTCGTACTAGTGGATTCCATTTTCTTCTATTTTTGGGTAGAATATGGTGTGGTTTTAGCATTTGAATCAGTTGTGGTTCTATACAGACACGGTGTACGAATTCCTCAAACCTAGCGTTCATGTTCTAGGTGATGGACAAATGGCAGCAGTGATTTCTGGTGAAATTTTATAGAGCAATATACCATTCGATCCCCCATTTAAAGGCTTCCAAAATACTTCACAGTGATGAAATAAGATATTGCTAACATGATCCAAAAGAATAGCGTAATTTATTTATTTACACCAACACAGTTTTTTTTTTCACATCACAAAGCAAGCTTTTTGAGTAAACTGGATTTGAAAGGAAAAAGGAAGCAAGATTCAGAAGATCTTTGATTCACTAGTGAGATTGGAAAACCTGAGACTTTTTGGGAGAGATTATCCAGCCATAATTCCTAAATTTTATTCGTCCATAGTTGTTGAGCACTGAGCAGATAAAAAGCACTATAAATTTAGTGTTGGTGAGCATCAAAAAGGTGCAAGATAGCAGAAGCGAGTTTTAATTTAAATTTTTATGTGGATTTCCAAAGTTCGAGGAATCTCCCATTAACACATATTTGGTTTCATCAGGGTATCATAGTTTAATATTCTACTAAAGGACTAGTAATATAAGTGTTACTACCTGGTTATAACGTACATCAAGCAAGGAGAAACCAATCTATCATTCCAATCAGTGTTAGCAATTGTAGATGAAATGACTTATCTATCGCAGAGTTTTGCATCAATATCCATGATATTATTTTTTTGGTAGATACCTACAAGTGTCTCATAAATTTTTTGTATGCATCTTCAACACAGCTCCCATTTTTCAACAAGCATCTAATCGAATTATTTTCCAAATATACATCGTCTGCTAAAAACTTTTGCAACTTAAAGGCCTAGCTAAAATTGTACATCTGATGACTACCAAACACCAAATCGTTATCCTTGGCCATTAAAAGAAGCTTCACATCCATTCACCAACTTCACATCCATTCACCACACTACTCATATCCTTTAAAAAACCATCAGCAAGAAAAATTATTAGCAAGAATAAAATTTGTCACCAATAATTGGTGAATTATTGTCAGTAAAATTTGGTGAAATTTTTTGGCCCATTATTATTGTGTTGTAATCAATTGCATGAAAGCTCAAGCAACAAATACTCCTGCAAATCCCTCAAAATATCTTCAAGATATTGTGGCTAATTGTGAAGAAGTATACAACAAAATGTTCCACTTCCAGACAGAGCATCCAATATTATATAGACGTATAACTCCTCATCCAGAAGAAATATTGTAAATTAGGTCACGTCTTATTCATTCTTGCTAGATTAAAGAATTTTTGATCAAATGGTAGGGCCTACCAGTAGAAGAAGATACAAGGGAACCAAAAGGTATTTTCGAGTCATTTCTAGCTTTGAGGACAAAGCTTTCCGAGGAGGGAAGCCATGTTACATCACCAATATAGCTAGTTGGCTATATTTCCAATTTTCATCAATTTATTGATTTATTCTTATTTATAGATGTAGGTTGTTTTACATTTAATCATCATTCAAAATCATAATCTATTTGCATATCCCGCAATAGACTTAGCCCTCCTCAATTGGCTAATATTAATTTAATTTATTCATTACGATCATTTTTATTTGGTTTGCAAGTAAGTTTCACTTCAAAGAATAAAGATCT
Source organism: Wollemia nobilis (assembly GCA_028583015.1). Classification (NCBI taxonomy): domain Eukaryota; kingdom Viridiplantae; phylum Streptophyta; class Pinopsida; order Araucariales; family Araucariaceae; genus Wollemia; species Wollemia nobilis. Next base: position 111,555 of record JAQPPZ010000700.1, on the reverse strand, counting down.
ATTGTGTGAGATGTACCTACACAACATGGTAGTTCCAAACAATATCAAGTGTAATCCAAATACATATGTTAGTGATATCCAACTAAGGGAATTCATGTCTGCCATGGTTGTCAAAGTAGAGGTAATGTGCCAGTAGGAAGAGTACTAGCTAAAGGAGAATCATTTAGGGCTCATGGTGTAAGGGGAGCATGTGCTACCAAATGCAAAATGACAAATTTTAGGGGACTCTATAAAATTTTATAGTGCAAGGAGAATATTATATAAGGACAAAGAATTTACAAGCATCAATATGAATATTTGACTAGAATATTTGAACAAGGAGTGCAAAATGGAAGTTTGATGAAAGGGGCACTCCACCCAACACTCGTACAATACTCAAAATCATAGAAAAATTCAATAGAAACCCCACATCTAATATTAAATCACATAAAAATTCAATGGAATCCCCACATCAAATATTTATTCAATCAAATTCAGTCATCCAAGCGTAAAATAATGACAAGATTGCATAGATTCAATAAAATAAGTGTTTCTTGTATTAATATTTGCAAATAATCCCCAATTACAATCACGCCCCTCTTAGGGTCACTTGAATGATGATACAGTTAATACAATACCAAAGCCCTCAACAGGGTAGGCGCACTAATGTTTCTTTTCAACTAGTCACAAACTTCTCTAGGGTGGAGTTGCCCTCTTCTTCACATTGGGGAAGGAACTTGATGGTTGAATCGCCTTCGAATATATTCCCTTTGATCAAGAAACAACATAAAAACATCAAAAAGATAGGCAACCTCTCATGATGAGGCCATTTTGGTAAAAATGCATAAAGATACTATTAAAAGTTTATATTCAATAAAGCATGAAAAAGCATCTCTAAACTATGTTAATTGGATCAAGATTTATGGAATTTCATAAAGGAAGACAACAACTAAACAATGAATGGATTAATTACGTGAAATAGAGCATGAAAGCACATAAAGAATCTATTAAAGCCTACTTGATGCAAATGCAATGAGACTATTCTAAACTTAATTCTACTAGTCAAAAATCTTCTAAACTACAACTAAACCATAAAAGTGTCTAATCTAAGCTAACTAGATGATCAAAAATAGAAACAATAAGGTGGTGATACCTCTGCTGCAAACCACAGCTTTGGTGATCTATTTGTACTGTAAACCATGACTGAAAGCCACGATGAGCTCTCATATAGGTTTACCCTTAATTTCAAGGGAAGTGGGCTTGACCTCCTTGTCCAAATTAATGTTCAATGGTCACCTTCGGTGTCCTCAGGATGATTTAGTTGTTGATTGACTGTGAGGGGCCTTTGTTTGCCTAAATATGTACTTCTAGTCTCTCCTAGGCTCCAAGGGCATTCATAATTCAATTCATCATGAATATCGGTAAGTAGGTAGGGGATAAGTGCAATAGATCTCTCTCAGTATGCTCGGTTGAGTGTACAATTCGACAGGGCTTCGCTGCTCAAATCTCCAATGCTCTCTCTCTTTTACCCTAATTTGATGGGGTACTTATAGGATTACCCAAGGGCTAGGGGTGGCTTCATGGAGAAGCCAAGATCAAGAAGGGGTGGTTAGGATAGTTGGATTGGAATCTTCCATCCTATAACCACTGTCTTCTAGATCAAATGGTCATTCAAACCGTTTTGGCTTGAATGAAGGCCAACTAAACTTTAGTTAAGACCGCAGGTTATAGCTGTGGTGTAGAATGTAAACCATAGGTCTCAGCCATGGTTTAGCCTGTAGACCACAAGTCTGGGCTACGGTTCAGACTGATTAGGCCAAGGAGCCCAAATTGAGTGGTTAGAACCACTACTCTATCTTGGATTCTATCCAAGATCCTCCATATGGTCTTGTAGCATGTCCATATGAGTATTCACCCTCGACATGACACATTTTAGGTGTCTAAATATGCCCCTTTTGAGATGCGTTATGAGATCGAACAACGATGAGCAAAAATATACCTCCTAAAATGATGTCGAAGGTTCTATGATGATCATTAGTTGAATCAACATTAGATGCCTCTTGTCCCACAAAAGGATGCACATCCTAGAATCATTGCTTCCAACTGGGTGAAAGTCATACATTTGAGAATCTTGCACTCACCATCATGCATTCGGGTAGCATTTGATGCTACAATAGGAGTTAGGCCTATATAACTTAAAGGAGAAGAGATACAAACAAATTATCACATTTTCTATTTGCCCCAAGCAACAAGGTAAGCTTATGATAGCTATTGACAATGATTTGCAAGTACGAACATAATTTTAACAAGATCAAGGGATCCACAATCTCTAGGATCTTCTATTGATTTTTATTATGATTTGATATTATGACTACCCCCTCAAGCAATGAGTCGATGAGGGTAATGACAATGATTAAAGCGACGATTTTGCTTGACCACCATGGATGATTCGAACAAATTTAGATTGGAGCATATTAATGCCTTGGCTAGTCCTAGTTCAACTTATGATTCCAACTATTAATAGTGATTGCACATTCCTATCCCATGGAGTAGTTGGGCTAAAATAGCCGTATTAGGGAATCGAAATGAGACAACTCCAATTAGATTTGTGTTGAATCAAGTTATCGATGATTTGCTAAAATATGTCATAGGAGACATGACATGAAACATCTCGTTCCAGTGGAGAAGTCCAGCCATTAAGGCCTTCTTAGGGATTGAAAAGAAGCATATCATATCAACGATGATAATTTTACCCCAAATTTCCTTATGGTAATTTACTCATCTTATTGGATTGCATGGATCGCAAGTCGTTGCAACCACCAAGTGTATAGGGTAAAGTACTGAATATGAGGTGCATTTGGTTTTTGAATTATTTGATTTTTTTGTTTGTTAATTTTGAATTTTTGAATTGATCCTGGTGCTTGAACATCACCAAATTTACAAAATTTAACTTCTTTTATTGAAATTTGATCCATTAGGAGTCATTAGTTTACCTTTTTAGACCTTCCCATGATGGTTTTTGACTAAATTTGCTACCAGCTCCAAACCGTGGCTAGGGTCTATGGGTCCCTATTGCAATTTTGAGAACCGCGGGTGTCAGCTGCCATCTACGCAGAATAAGAAAAGCTTATAAAAGGTTCAATTTTTAAATTTTCTTCATTATTCCTTAACAATGACTGGAAATTGCAAATCTTTAACAGTGACAACTTAAACCTGACCTGACCCTACCAAACATTTACACCCATATCTTACACACCGCATGATGGTAGACCATGCGCAAGCTTCATCCAGCTGAGGCCGCGATGAAGGCAAGGTAATTCAAAACCGAGACCTTGCATCCATTACCAGTAAAATTAACCTCATTAAGAAATGGGCTAATTGAACCTAATTAAACTGTTGGTAACGAACCTCATGTTAGATTAGGCTAGTTTAGGTTTTATTAATATATTTTTTTGTTTTTTCGATGGGGGAAATAACCCTAGCTGTATGTTAGTTGGACACCGTAGGTACCATCTGCGGTTCCCAATTGCCCAATTTGGGACCATAGATACCAGCTACGATCCACATTTAAACTCCCAACGGTTAATTTTTGATCGCATGCAAACCGCAGGGTTGACTTGTAGTTCATGGAATTTAGGAAATGTTTATAAAATTTTTAATTTTCCTAAGGTTTTATAGGTATTTAATGCTAATTAATTCATTTTTGACTTGTCTAAGTGACATTTTTTATTTTTATGACTGTATGATGACATGTTTTTGTATTTTTATCAATTTTTAGATGTTTTTGATGCTTTTTTAGGTCATTTTTAAATGTTTTTGCTTGTATTTTTAGCTAGAATTTAGCTTATACCATGATTTTATTTCATACATTGACCTCTAGAGCTTGCGAGCCAGAAATTATTAAGACTCTCTGTGGACATCTCACTCTTGGGGAGCAGAGATGCTTCGGAGCCATCAAATTTGGCTATGTCCTAGATCTACCCATGATTAGGGTGCATCAGGCTTATCTGTCTACGTTGGCCCAGCATTGGAATGCGCAGACCAACACATTTCACCTGCCTATAGGTGAAATAATGATTACCCTAGAGGATGTATACCGGATCTTTAGGATCCTTATTGATGGCGAGGCCATCACCTCTTCTACTTCTGGGGCTAAGGGACCCATTTTTTATGTGATCTTTAGCGATTGAAGTCAAAAGGCTCAATGAAAGATCGATCATGGAGGAGTTCACATTGGATACTGGTAGGGTGAGTGGATATTCTCTGTGAGGAAGGCCATATTTATGCACCTGGTGGTGCAGGTTGTTCTTCCATACTCCTCGGGTGCAAGGATTCCCTGGAACCTCTTGGCCACTGTCAGGAGAGTGACTCAGAGCTCCATGGATCAACCACTGTGATTGGACTTGGGGATCACCCTACTATGCTATATTTACATGGAGTTATATCAGGTTATTGACCAAAGTCTCCATGGGATTAGTTGTAGCCTACTGCTACAGATTTGGGGTTGGTAGCACATTAGGATAGAGCATCCTAGAGATCTACCACTACACATTATGGACATTGATGATGGTGATCAATGCTACACCACATGCTGGCCTTATGAGGAGGAAGGCTTCAGGAGCAGGATCCATGTCGACCATACTGAGCACTACATTACACGGTTTGCATCTCTTGGGTAGGATGACATTGAGTGACGTCCTTACATGGATTGCCCAACTTGGACAGAGGCTAGTGAGTGGCTATGATAGTCTCACCAAGATAGATGGATACTTGACCAAAAGGTCAAGATTAGAGAGTATCAATTCTACTCTCAGGTCCTATGGTAGTTTAACCTAGTGCTGGACATTCTAGAGATTCATTTCTCTTACATGCGTCTAGTCTTGGAGACACATCTACCATGGATTTAGCCTATAGAATTAGGATATGAGGTTGATGACTTCTAGGAGTCTAGAGTTGATAGGGTTGTGACCACCCCACCATATAATTCTTGGTGGTCTATGTTATGGTGGTACATATCAGGGCCTCTGAGCAGGGTATATGACCAGGTAGAGGCGACGGTTGACCCAGATGGGTGCAAGGTGCGTCAACGGAATGATGGGAGATGGGGTGCAGAGGCTGTAGCAGAGGATGACCACCCCTATGGATTTTGATGTAGATGAGGAGTCTTCCAAGGAGAGTGAGGTCCATCCTAATAACATGGAGGGGTTGATCCTAACTTAAGTTGCTAACTTATAGAGTTAGATTAGAAGGTATCAGACTCATCAGTTGGAGCAAGATACTACTATCGCCAGTCTAGAGATGAAGCTAGCTAACCGAGATAGGCAACTAGCTATGGCTTAGGAGCAGGTCTCAAGTCTCATAGAATAGGCTATAATAGTAGAGCTCTAGGTTCATGAGCTCACTAGTGCAAGTGATTTGGCACTGGTACAACAGGGTGAGGCTGTAGTAGAGAGAGATCTGCTTAGGGCACAAAGGGGGGATCCTCCATCCTCTCAGATTATCATGGGACCTCCAACTACTCCATAAATTGCATTTCCAAGAGATGGTGATCCTATGGTAGAGGTCAGGCAGTTAACTTCACTCATAGAGGAGGTAAATGACCTATGTGATGTAAGGGCAACTCAAATATCTTAGTTAGAGGGCTACATCAAACTACAGGTCTTGGAGATACCTGAGGATAGACATGTTATGGGGTCTCAGTGGACCAGGTCCAGGACTACAGGGTAGTCCACAGTGAGCTCTAGACAATAGATGCATAGGATAGAGAGGATGCACATGTCCTCTAGCACTCATGGAGGTAGCTCACACAAGAGTCATAGGGATACATGTGCAACCTCTAGTCACCGGTCTAGCTGCTTAGACATTTTGATATCCCATGTGCTAGGCCTCTTTGGGTTAGGTGGTACATAGGGTCCTTAGTAGGGCACCGAGTAGGCACTAGAGCCAACTGCATAGCATGCTCTAAAGCATAGGCCTGAGGGAGGTAGTGAGAGCTCCAGTTCAGGGGAGTAAGCCAAAGCTAGGGCTCTACTAGAGCTAGGCTATATTTTTGCATATGTACCATTTTAGTGTAAGGTCTAGGACCTACATGATTGTAGCCTATGGGTATTTTATACTCTTGATGTACTCTTTGAGATATCTATATATATATATATATATATGATCTAATCATTGATGGATCATTATGTGTACTTGTGTATATATTTTTAATTTTATGTTTATGTTATGCACATGGATGCAATGCTTATGTTAATTTGATGTTATATGATGTGATGTATGGATGACATGCACTAGATAGCTATTTAATTTATGATGATGATGATATGCAATGATCTAGATGCTTAGATGTGCAATTTATGATAGATGCATATGGATGCATAGTTTTCTCTTAACGCATATTTGATATTGCTTTATTGTATGCATTAATGTATGTAATGATTTATTTACACGATGGTAATATAATGTAAATGAACCTGTATGCTTTAATCACTTAAAACATAAGGAATGAATGCAAATATGTTTATCAATCTAATGTATGACACCACATAATGTATAAAAATCATGAATGTAATTGAAAATCCTTAAGATAAGAATTTAATAAATTAATCACCCATATATGAAATGCAATGAATGCAGTTGTATGATGCGAATGATATAATGTGTCATTCTATTTTCTTTTGCAAATTTGAAAAATATGTACGATATAGTCAGTGGCCATCTTAATATTATTTCTAATATCAATCTAGTATCTATCCTATATCTTGATTGTGGTTTATATGATGACGTATCATGGACTCGATACTTTGCAATTTGATGATTTATGGTTTGTGATATTTGATATTTTGTTGCTATGAGAGAGATTTTTGAGGTTTTCCATGAGACTCAAACACCCTAATAGAATTATCAAAAGTTGCACACTAACCACACTAGACTTTTGAGATAAAAGTATTTTGCTAGGATAGACCCTAACTATTCATTATCCCTGTGTGTGCACATGATTATTTTAATATAAGACACGAGCATTCCTCGATATCATATGGGATTATTTCAGCCCATTGCTAATATAGGGGTACCACAAATGTATTATCCAATCCCAAGTTTAGATTTTAGTTGGACTAAGCCACTAAGAAATGCAAGACACCTGAATCTAGCTCCTCCACATTCAAACATTAGTCTGCCCACAAGTGAGATGCAAGTTTATCAGAAATATCATAATGCGTAAGGTATAGTAGTGCCAACGATTCTAGGGATTTAGATTCATTCCTTTCTATCCTTCAATTTTTGGGATACTTTACTCATATGTAGTGAAGTAAGGGAGTCAATTCCATCTTCATTCTGAATTGTCTCTAGATCTTCATTTGATATCTCTTTGAACTGGATTTTTGATCTTCATTTGATCTCCACTCAAACTTTTGATTTATGATATTCATTTGATCTTCATTTTGAACTTGATTTTAAGCATTTTTTTCAGATCTTCATTCGATCTTCACTTTTTGGCATTCACATTTAATAATTTTCTTCAAAAAATTTCCTTTGGGGGATTTACCTTGGAAAATTTGTTTCTGGTATATCGATTGAGGATATCGATCTTATGATATCAGTATGGGATATCAATTTGGGAAGTCGATCTATGATATCGATCTACGGTATCAATCTTGAGGATTGATGTAGGATATAACTTTGGGATATTGCTCATTTTATCGTAAGGGATTCTAAATAGGGAACTAACCTGTCCTTTTGCCAACTACCAATATTTTCCATACCATCCGTATAGAGGTATAAGCAATAATAACTCTTTTTGTTTTAGGATACCCGGTCCTACTTCATGGCTTTCATCTTCCCCTAGTCCTTGTTAGGATTGTTTAATTTGTTGATTAGTGATAGGATTCTAATATGCTAAGGGCTATACTAACTAAACCTTAGCTACAAAAGGAAAGCAAACTTTATACCAACTCTTGATAAGACCCCTAGGTATGGTTGAATGACCAAAAAACCCTAGTATATATCCATAGCAACAAAATAGGTTGTGTTGTAAAACATAATTGCTCACATGAATGATGGATCATGATAAATGCAAAGATGCATGATTTAAACACAAATGTGGTATCATTTGTAAGACTGAAAAACATAATCCCTCCTACTACAGAATGCAATGAATGACGAATGCCTACATGCAATGTAATGCAGTGAATGCATGTGTGAATGCAACAATGACAATACAAAATTCAAATGCAAATGCAAATATTTTTGGATTTTTATGCTTTACCATTTTTTTTTGGATTTTATTGATTTTATTATTTTAATGAGTTTTGAGCCTCATATCTGACCAAACAGTGAGTACATGCCTCTGGAGCCTTTATATTGACCAAGCAATTTGTAGAAATCCTTGGAGCTTTTTAGGATGACTGAGCAGTTTTAAGCAAACCCTCAGAGCCTTTTGGGTTTGACCAAAGGTTTTATGAGCACCTTTGGGAATTTTTGGGATGACCAAGTGATCTTTTAAGAATCCTTGGAGCTTTTGGGTTGACCAAGTAATTTTTTAGAAACTCTTGGTGCCTTTTGATTGACCAAACTACTCACAAATGAGCTTGGAGCCTTTTAGGATGACCGAGCAATTATAAGAAAACCCTTGAGGCATTTTATTAACATGACCAAGCAATTTTAGAAACCATTGGAGCCTTTTGGGATGACCGAGGAGTTTTCATAAAAACCCTCAAAAATTTTTGAGTTTGACCAAAGGGCTTACAGATGCCTTTGGAGCTTTTTGATTGACCAAACTACTTATGAGAGTGTTTGGGGCCTTTTAGGATTACCGAGTGGTTACAAGCAACTCTCGAAGCCTTTTACTATGCTATCAAGCATAAAACACCTTAATATGGATGATGTTGAGAGGTTCAAGCTCTTCAACACCTCCTAGTTATGTTAGGCGATAGATACCCAAACCAATCTTTTTAGATATGATGTAGGGTCCTAGCCAATTAGCCATGAATTTGTCTTGCATATCTGGTAATAGATTAGAGTTCTGTTGGTTCTATTTCAAGACAAGATCCCCAAATTCAAAGTCTCTTTGGTGGACTTTGATATTGTAAGCTCATTTTAGTCACTCTTGATAAACGTGGAGATGCTCCAGGGCATTCATGTGACATTCATCAAGTAGCATTAGTTGGTCCAGTAGAGCTTTTCGTGCGGTGTCATCATCGATGAACTCTTTCAATGTGATGTGCATCTTTGGAATTTCCAATTCCAAGGGCATAATGGCCTCAATGCCATATACTAGTGATAACGATGTTGCCTCAGTGGGCGTTTGAATACTAGTCCTATAAGCCCATAATGCAATGGACAATTGGATATGCTAGTCTTTGTGGTTTTCTTGGACCATCTTTTTCAATATGACCACCACTGTCTTATTTAAAGCTTCAGTCTACTTGTTTTGTTATGAATAGTATGGAGTCACAAAAATATGTTTGATTCTATATTTAGACGTCAAAGCTCTCACAATTTTGTTCTTGAAAGACGTTCCATTATCTGATATGATTTTGGATGGAATCCCAAAATGACTTATGATATGCTCCAGTATAAACTCTGCTATACGAGCTCTAGTTGTCATTATTAAGGGTATTGCTTCTATCCACTTTGTAAAATACTCAATAGTCATGATTATAAATGTATGTCAGCCCGATGATAGAGGAGAGATATTGCCTATAAGATCTAATCCCCACTAAGCAAATGGCCAAGCCGCTTGGATGGGTTGTAAGGCCTGTGATGGCAAGTGCATAAGATTAGCATGATGCTAACATTTAACACATTTCTTGACATACACATTGCACTCCTTCTCCATAGTGGGCCAATAGTATCTCATTCATGATGGAAATTTTGGGTGCTTTGGGTACATTGCCTTTTGCTCAAGTGTATAAGTTGTCATTGATGTCAAGAAGCTCTTGAAGGAATTTGATTTGATGTCAAATAATTTATTTTGATGAAGGTTTCGACATGTTCGAAGAGAGAGAAAAGGAAAGAAAAAGTGTCACGATTTCGCGACAAGGTTGAAAGAGAGAGAAAAAGAATGGAAAAGTATCACGATTTCACGACAAGTTCGAAGAGAGAGAGTAAGAATGAAAAAGTGTCACGATATCGTGACATATTGGAAAAAAGAGAGTTAGTAAGAAAAGGTGTCACGATATCGCGACATATTGCAAGAGGAAGAGCTCGAGAGAAAAAGTGTCGCGATATCATGACATGTCGCATTTTCGTGACTTAGCGAGGAGAGAGAAAGAAAGTTAGAAAAGTGTCGCAATATCGCGACATGTCATAGTTTCACGACTCAAAGAGGAGAGAGAATGTATGGAGTCAGAAATGTCGTGATTTCATGACATATTGCAAGGAAGGTTGTACAGAGAAAAAAGTGTCACGATTTCGTGACATGCTGCAAGAGAGAGAGTTTTAAAGAAAAAGTGTCATGATTTCATGACATAATGCAGAAGAGAGAGCCCGCAGTATGAATTGTCATGATTTTGTGACAAATTCAAAGAGAGAGAAAGTAACACGAAAAGTGTCACAATTTCATGACATGTAGAGTTTGAAGTGAGAACTGTCATGATTTTGCGACATGCTACAGAGTTCGAAGTGAGAACTGTCATGATTTTGTGACATGCTATAGATGAAAGTGTTCCAAGTAAGAACTGTCACGATTTCATGACATGCAACAAAGGAAAGGTTTCGAAGTAAGAAATGTCACGATTTCATGACAGGTTGCAAGGAAAGTGTATAGAAGCTAAAAGCATCATGATTTCACAACGGGTTGCAAAGAATGTGTACGGATGTAGAAAGTGTCGCAATTTCACGACAGGCAGAAAAGAAAGCAGACAGAAGTAGAAGTGTCACGATTTCACGATAGAAACTGAAAGCAGGTCTTCTATAGGAGAAGTGTCATGATTTCATGACAAAAGCAAAGAGGAAGGCTATGAAGATAGAAGTGTCACGATATCGTGATAGAAGTGAAAACAAAGTCTACAGAGGCAGAAGTGTCGTGATTTCACGACAAAAGCAGAAAGGAGGTCGATGAAGGAAGAAGTGTCACGATATCGTGACAAAAGAAAAATTGATGCTGACAAAGATAGAAGTGTCGTGATATCACGACAAGAGCATATTTGAAGTCGAAAAAGGTTGAAGTGTCGCGATATTGCGACAAAAGCCAAAAGAAAGTGTACAATTGCAAAGGTGTCATGATATCGTGACATGTTGTAGTTTCACGACAAAAGCTACAGAAGAGTTACAGAGGCAGTTGAAGCCAAAAAAGTTAAATGTGAGCCGACGAAGTTTAGGGTTGTGCAGCTGACTAAAGATCAGGGTTACAACCGATTAAGATTAAGGTGTTGATCTTGAAAGTGTTATTATAAAAGGCAGACTATTTTGAAGAGTTGGGAGTGGTGTGTGTTGCGACGTTCACAGATAGAGCACAGAGTGAGAAGTTCGATCGCAAAAAGCAAAGTGTGAAATTCGATCGAAGTGTGGTGAGTCCAAGTGAAGAGTCATGTCGAATTGTTCTAAGTGTGACTACGATCGCACAAAGAAGAGTAGAGTGTGTAGAAAGTGAAAGAGCTGAAGTTCGACCAAAGTGTAGCTGTGATTGCGCAGAGAGCGCAAAGGGAAAATACGAACGTGGAGTGCTACTGTATGAGGAAAGAGGTGCACTGGTTATTTGAGAAGAACCTAAGGACAGATTTGGCAAGTCTCTAAGAAGGCTTATGTGCAGAGGATTGATTTGTTAAAGTGTTGGACAGATCTTACGGACGAGAGGAAGACTTGTACTAGATCGATCGATCGTGTTTGGTACAGAGTTGCTTGAGCTACGTGGACGTGATCATAGAAGGTAGAGGTCTCTTAGGCTAAGGATTGAGGATAAGAGGTCTTCGATGGAAAGGAGTTCCACATGCTGGCAATAGGTAGAGACAGTTGATATTCTGAGGGATCATTTCCAGAGCAGAGGGGAAGGTATCTCCTTTGAGAAGAGGGGAAGGTATCTCCTTTGAGTAGAGGCTCATAAATTTAGATTGGGGGAAGGTATCTCCTTTGGGCCGAGGCTCATAAACATTGTAATTGGTAAGGTTTCCCAAAGAACTTTGAGATAACTTTTAGAGAAAAGTTTTGTGGATGATATTGTGCATTGTTTTATTATTGCTTTGGGTATATTGCTTTATTGTTTTAAAATATAAAGGAAAAATTAAAAAGAGGTCTTATACTTTTCACCCCCCCCTCTTAGTATAAGCTTGTGTTCTTCAATTCAAAGGATGTGCTTGATGATGGCCATGCCATTGAAATGGCCACCGCACGTATCATCACGAGCTTGCAAAATCACCCATGATGCCTCTTGGGGCTCTAAGAAATGAAGGAGAACTCCATCATAGCCTCGTCGGTACAAGATGTATCCTATTAAGATATATTTAGCCACTTTCTATTTAAATGTGTGCTTTATAGTATGTGCTAATCCCTCTAGGATTATACCAAGTTTTAGGAAGTCATGGATTTATGACATCTAGTTTTGATAAGCCTCAACTTCAACTGTTAAGACAACTTGCTCCCCTTGCGTGTCTACTTTTACAAATGCAGACTCATAAACAACCTTGTGGTGAATGGTAGGACCACTCCCCATAGGACTCTAAGAGGTTAATGACCCCTAGGGTGCCTTGCTTTGCAGAACCATTCAGCTTTTGGTTCTACACTGATCATGTTGACCGATTATTTGTTATCATAGGTTGCACGCTCTACTGTCAGGTGCGAGAGCGTATTGACATGGATGGTAGTGAAATCCATAGAATAATTTTGAGGTATTAAAGATCCCAAAGATTCCATGGTGTCTACAAATCTATTTGACGATCGAGGGATTGGCTCGATGTCATACAATTCAAATTTAGCCAAATATGTGGCAACTAGATCTTTATAGGCTTTCAATACGAGACATCGACACTGAAAGAGTCCCTTAAATTGAATTACTATGAGCAAAAAGTCGCTAAATATTTTTAATATTTTAATATTCATGGCGATGGCTATGTGGAGGTCCAGTAGTAGGGCTTTGTACTTAGCGTTGTTGTTGGTGCATGGGAAGTCTATTTTAAATGACAAAGGCATAGGAGATCCTTACGACATGAAAAACACTATTCCAACACCACCTTCTTGCTCGCACTTTGAACCATCGAAGAACAGAGTCATATCAGCATTGTTCTCTGGTTCTTCAGGTTTGGGAGATTTAGATATGATGAATACTGCATCGTATAGAAACTCTATGGTTAGAGGCCTACTATTTGACAGTGGTGCCTCAGCTAATTGATCTCCTATGACCTGTCCCTTAATGGACTTCTAGCTTATGAATTCCAGATCAAATTCCATCAATAACATGATCCAATTTGCAGTACGTGTATTATGATAAGTCTTACTCATCATGTACTACAAAGGATTTTGTTTGGATATAACATATGTCGTATGACTTAACATATAATATCACAATTTTTTTGTAGCGAAAACTACTGCTAAACATAATTTTTCCACATATGCATACCCAAGCTTGTAGCTCGCCAAGGTTCAACTAATGTAATATATGACTTTCTCTTTGCCTTACATGTTCTTTTTGGATAACATGGTTCCCAATGCAAATTCGGTTGCCGATATATATAGTAGAAAAGGCACATCTGGCCTTGATGGATCTAGCACTGGTGGTGTCACCAGATATTGCTTTATTTTAGCGAAGACTTCTTGACAGTTCTCGTCCCAATTGAATGGGACCCCCTTATGTAGCATTCGATTCATGGGTTGAAATTTATCTGATAACTGAGCGATGAATCGCTTTATCGATGCTACCTTGACCTAAAGGCTACTTAACTCTTTAATATTTGTGGGAGAATGCATTTCCAAGATATCCTTGACCTTCACTGGGTCAACTTCGATGCGTCACTTGGAGATGATGAATCCTAGTAGTTTTCCAAAAGTTATGCCAAATACGCACTTCTTAGGATTCAACATGATATTGTGCTCTATCAAGTGATCGAAGACCTTCCTTAAGACCTCTACATGCTCTTCTCATAGCAATGCATTGGCCAACAAGTCATGCATATAATCTTCTATAATTTTGTGCATATAGTCATGAAAAATATATGTCATGGTTCACTGATATGTGGCACTAGCATTTTTGAGGAAAAATGGCATAACTTTATAGCAAAACATTCCCCATGACATTATAAATGTGTTTTTATGCTAGTCTTTGGGTTTAATTCAAATTTTATTGTAACCAAAAAAACCATCCATTAAGGAGAGTATTTTGTGACCTACAATTGCATCTATGAGAGCATAAATATTGGGCAACGAAAATTAATCTTTGGGTGTTGCCTTATTTAGGTCTCTAAAATTTGTGCAAATACGGATTCTTCCATCAGGTTTTCCCATGGGTACCATATTGAACACCCATTCTGGATAATCGATGGAGATCACAAATTCTACATCCAACAAATTTTGTAGATCATATTTCACCATTAAGGCTACTATTGGGTGCATCTTTCTAAGATTTTTCTTGATTGGCTTCTTCGTCAGATATAATGAAAGGTTATGCGTAACCAATTTTGGATCTAGACCTAGCATATCCTTATATGTCTAAGAAAACAAATTTGGTATCTCTTTCGAGTAGAGGGATGAGGGTGGCCTACTCATCCGGAGTGAGACTCTCTCAAAATTTAACCTTCTTTGCATTGGTAGGATCATTACTGATATCCACCTCCAAGGTTTCCTCTACTGACATATGTGATCCCTCCTCAAGCTGATGAGGCATAAGAATCAAATGGATGTCATCAGTCGGGTTGATAGGTTTCACGTTGGAAGCATTTTTGGTATGATAGACATCGTATGCATAGCATGGCATAAAATGGAAATGTTGAAACATTTCTTCGTTAGGAAATAAATCTTCAGGCTCAACGGGTGAATCAGTGTGATCCCAGTCGATAACATCTTTGTTAAGATACAATGGTTTGGATGGATCTACTGGATTACAGAGTGGAGTGGTCAAATCAATGGAGACCATGTTTATGGAATGTAATTGAACTCTAGGACCACACAGACTGACTTCTACAAAATCTACATAGTCCTCATACCCATGATCTGGCTCTAATGGCATAGGTACAAAGGGGTCTTCCCTGTGAGGACTATGAACAATTGGATCCTCCCTAGAACTGACTATAAAATAGGATCATTTGGCTCATGGAGCTCCGTGTAGGTTGGCAGAAGGGGATTAACCAATCGATGAATTTGATCCAAGTTTAACCATCTTGATCTCAGATAAGGACCAACATGTAACTGTTGATAGACCTCATCTATGTCGATGGGTTGATGATGGTAACACAAATAAGGACCAAGGTAGGCCCTCTCTAACTCATATTATTCATAACTATCATAATAGAATCCTTCATTTTCCCCTACTCTTGGGGGCACTCTGGAAAGCATGGCCCCATGAATATGATAGCTTTATCGTTGTCATCACTATTTGGATAAACCGGATAATTATATTGTAAGTGTGACATCGCCAATAAATCTAGCTCTGCTTCTTCCCCTGAATGATCGATGTTGGGAAGGATCTCTTTGATAAACTGTATCAATTCAATAGGCAATAAATGATGCACATGCCAGGGCCTCTCATAGGCACCTTCAACTTCATCCCTAGACTCATCATCATTTGAGGATTCCTTGTCTGCATCATAGCCTGGTCCACTCATATCATAGGTGGACTCTACTCCATCTTCATTACAAAGATCTCCTAGCTTGAGATCGCACATAGTAATGGGATTACACACCTGCACATTTGTGTCATTAACTGCATCATGGGTTTGGTGTCCCATGTTATCTCTGGGGTTCAATTCTATCTCAGTCTGCTCAAGTATCCCTTCATGATGATCTTCGAGTGGCTCAATGGTGTCGAAAGATATCATAGGGTGATTCCTCCAAAAATTGGAAGGATCAAGATGATATGGATTAAAATCCACATCATTTGCCATAATAAGGTACAGATGATCTAGGGATACTACGAGCAAATCATCCTACCCTCATATCTATAACCCTAAATTGAACCTATCAGTGACTAAATGATAACGAGGTTACAACGGAGTACTCTGTCCTTGTTCAAAGAGACCAAGGTCGTATCCATGCCAATGATACAACTCAAATATACATATGGTATACTCGGGGTTGGATAGATAATGAATGTTTATAGTGAAAGTTTCATCGTCATCTTCATCCATGGGCTCTCGCATTGGAAGATGGTCTAACCTTGCATAGATGAAGTTAGTCTGATTTGGTGGCTCTCCCAATGGAACCACCAATCCAACTGAGTAATGATGAGCGGATGGTCGGCCCATCTCTTACATAGTCTTTAGAATCAGTCTGAAGGTTACATTCTACACAAGGTACTCACCTAATGTGTTGGAGAGATGTATTGTCACCCACGGTATGGATGACCCTACTGAAGATGTAGGTGAGGCAGGCTGAGGTGCCTCCTCAGCTTTGTCTTGGGGTTCCTTAACTTCCATAGGAGTTGGAATCTCCTCGATGACTGGCTTGGGCTCATGCTCCTTCTCTTTCTTGCCCATTTTTACCTTCAACTTCCTTTCATCCTGACACGACTAATGTTGAGGGTTTGATGGAAGTGGTAGTGGTGTGCTCCGACCTATGTCACATAGATGATGTTGGTTGAGTGCATACTATTGGTTTGCCTCCTTGCCTCTTTATCGACGATGAAGACCGAACATATAGGTGCATTGATGGGAGTATGAAACCCCCAAGAAAATTTTCTAGGTTCATCAACTAAAATGTTCTTCATCTGATGCCACCATGTGAACCTGTCCCTCATGAATATACTTCACACACTGATGCAATATCGAGGGAACGCAACGCATTTCATGAATCCAAGGTCTATCGAGTAATATGTTGTATTGCATGGCCCCTTATATCACATGACACATCGCAAAGATGGCCTTCAGGCCTACCTACATGGGTAGGATAATTGTGCCAAAAATCAAACATAGTGCGTCATTAAATTATCTCAAAATAAATGTAGTGTGCACAATGTGTGATTTAGGTAGCTTCAAATGACTCAGTGCCTTAGTCGTTATTATGTTGATCAATGACCCGATATCGATCAAGACCATTTTAAATGTCATGTGATTAACACATACGATTATGTACAATGATAATTCAGCCATGGTTTTAGAAACCATCCTTATCTCATGATCGTAAAATTGAATCATCGATTCCTGACACTATTGTACATGTACCACAAAATTAGTAAATGCCTATGCATCTTAGGATTGTACTTCAATGGACCTCAAAATATCCATAAGAGTCTTCCTGTGCCTTTAGGATTGCTGTATTAGCTCATATATAGATAAATTCATAGGAGTTATCTATAGGTTTTGGACCAACCTGCTCCTTATGGTCACCACCGGTCTCATTGGTGGACCTGGGATATTTTGCACCAGTTGCTGATTCGGTATGGCTTGTATTTTAATGGGAGCACGAGGTTAATTCTATTGTTCATACCTCCCATGCCTAGTTACAATGTTCACCATACCCACGAACCCCTAGGTAGGTGGTTCGACTCGCACCTAGTTGACTTGGCCACTGTTGTTGCAAGGTGCCTCATGATTTGGCAAGGGTTTTTTGTAAATCCTCATATTATGATTATCGAGTGCCTGTGGGTTGTGCGGCACTACAAGCTCACCTCTGTCAATCATATTTTGTACCATGTGTTTGAAATTCTAACACACCTCAATGTCATGGCCTTTCATTTGATGAAAAATGCAAAATAGATCTTCTTGGTACCCATTTTATTTGGGCTAATTGGGGTCTATCATCTTGACTTCGAGTAATCTAATTGCCTTGGCATCACACAACTGATGGAAAATTGATGCTAGCAATCCTTTAGTGGTGTGAACTAGCAAGGTGGGCGTTGATCCTTGTTCTTGTCCTTATAATTGTTGTTGTGCTAATCATATTGCACAGGGGGAGGTTGGGCCTGATAATTTTGTTTCTATTGCCCCTTGTTCTCCCTCCAGAGAATCAACACCACTTCATTCACATGGGCCTACTTGCCCTATTGTTTTTTGGTACTCTTATTTTTTCCCTCTTATGTTATTGAGCTTCAAGTTGCCTTCCTACAAATTTATGTCCTCAATCTTTGGCTTGCACCAAAGCCTCTTCGAATGTAGGATATTGTTGTAGCTAAAACAGTAACGAGATATGCTTGGCACAAATATTTGTAAAAATTTAGTTTAACTCTATGGCAAGAATAGGGAATGGCAACTTTACCATTAGTCTCCTCCATATCTTTCTGTATTGCTCTATTGGCTCGTCATCACGCTGAGCTAGCATAGCCAAATCAGAAATATTGGTTTGTTTCTTGATGCCAAAGGAATAGTGTTCAAGAAAGGCATCAACTAATTTCTCAAAACCGGTTATGTTATGCTTATTTAACTAATTAAACCACTCCCAAGAAGGACCAAAAAGTATCATGATAAAAGTACGCAATAATAATGCATCGTTGCTTACTATCTAAAAACAAGCATCTAGAAAGCTTGTGACATGCTCCTGTGCATATTCATCACCCTTAAACTTTTCTGGCTTGGGCATATCAAAATGCTCAGGATAAGCCAAAGTAGGCACCGAAGGATCCAAAGGCTCATTATGAATTTTTCTTAATTTTGACTTTTGAATAGTCGTGCCTTGTATATCAATGTCTTTAACCTTCTTAGCTAAGGCCTTATAGGCCTCCGAAGATAGAAAGTCCTCCTTTCTAAGTTGACGTGGAGGTGGCTTAGGAGATACTATCTTCCTTGTACGAGATGGAGGGAATTTCTATTCCTCCTCCTAATATTGAGATCTCTTAGGATATTCTTGCTCATATCCATCTCTGTCTTCTTCTTCATGCTACCTTTACCTCTGATTATCGAGCGATGGTGGCCGCTCCCTTCGTTCAAGACTAGCATGTGTACGAGCATCTATTTGCTCTTGATGCATATCATCTTGTGACAAAGCCTTCCTATATACACGCTCTCTATGCTCATCATGAGGATATAGACTAGCCCTAGCTAGCCTATCCTCCTACTCCACGTGCTCCTTCTAGGCAAGGATACGCTCTTCGCACATGCGTTGCTCATATAGCCTCTATCTAATGAGCCTCTGTGCTTGAATATTTTCATATTCAATGCACTATCTCTCTAGGTGAGAATCCTCCAATTGATCTTGGAGTAGTTGATATTTTTTCTTTGATACCAGTCAATGTGATTTATCGATCTGATCGACCATGGGAGGCCTTTGGTATCCCTACTCTGTACGAGCGGCCTTGTGGGTTTTGTACCCATAATACTGATGTGTTGTGCTTTTGCCTCTATCTATGAAGAATACATTGGCATCCTGCTATGTCATATACTATGAACCACCATGCACAGATAGTGGGTGTGTGACATGAGGGCGCTTAGATGCCTCTCCATGCTCTTTAGTAGTCTTGATGACACTCACGCTATGCTCACTCAGGACATGAGTGGGTGGAGTGGAGGGATTGTAGCCTAACTACTCTAAGACACTACCTAGACCCTCTATCTATCTAGACCACCATCGCTAATGCAGTGGTGTACCATTATCTCCCACCTTTGATATATCAATGGTGATCTTTCATGGTGGACCACTCATGGGAGTATGAGTAGGCCTATGCTCGATAGCAAGCCTGTCTGCCTGCCCTTGAATGGGTGGATCTCTAGTCATTATATACTTAGAATGTTGAGGTATGGATCCTACTATGGACTTAGTACATAGGGGTACCAATCTAGTCCCCTGCACAATAAACTCTTTGGTCGATCTCATGGATGCGCATGTAGTGCAGTCTTGGTAATGGCTCTCGAGTGGAGCACCCTCATGCTAAGAGGATCCATGTTCTATCATGTGTCTAGAGGAGTGTACTAAAGCTCCTCTATCTGGGGTATGCTCTATATGCTCCCCTCATGTCGAGTTATCTCCTCTAATGCTTGTTGAACGACGTTCAATTTGCTCATGTGGGTGAGGAATAGACATGTATTGTTGTGAATTACATAGGGGTTGGTAATTTATATTAGGTTTAGACCTTTTTTGACCACCTCGTGTATCCACCATTGTGTACCTAGCATCTAGATGTATCTTTTATTATTAAGAAAACAAGGTATACAATAATGATTATCTCGTATTAAATTTTGAAAGTGAGCCCTAAACTATTTGATGTGTTTTCAAGATTTGTTGTATCAGTGTAGAAAATCTTATCGTGTTTTGCAAAACTTGTTGGATTTTATTCTTAGTTTAATGGCTTTCACTTGTACGCTCGTAGCTCGACAACTTGGCTATGAAATTCAAGTAGCATAATCCAACCTATAATATGTGGTAATGAAGCCCACACATGGTAAGGGAGCACAGGTCCTCTCAGATCCTCACCCATTTTCCCCCAGTCAGCATTATACCATCTGAAGAGAATACATGCAAATTTTCTAGGGTACAAAAGTTTCTCGGATCTGGTATTTTTCTAGTATCCAAAAGGTTCATAGGATTTGGGCCAACAGATGGAAGTTACACCAATCATCGTTGAACCCTACTAGTGGTTGGATTTCAAGCCCAAATCACTAGCATTTAAGTGCCAAGTGGTGTGTGTGGTTCATTTTAATGTACATAAAATAAATGCATCATATAGCATTCATGCTCATTTTCTATATGCTATTCAAATGAAAGAACATTTTGAATTAAAAGCTATTCTAGATGCTCTTTGATACAATGCACATTACGATGATAATTGGCCACTAATTGGGCCTCACACATGCAAACCAATAAGACACTCTATCAAACATGTTGTAGCCTAGGGTGGACTGCAATAATAGGTCCGTTGTTCCTAGTAGCACATTTCTACAAATGCAAATTGAAACGAACTAGGACATGATTGATTTCCTATTTTTTCTTAGTTTTCTTTTCCTAATTGCATTTCAAAATAAGCATTTTGTAAAAACGCAAAGTAAAAATAGAACAGAGAGTAGAAAATAGGGCCTAACTCAGGTCCTGAGTTGATCTGCACCCTGATTTATGTTGTTTGTGTAGTCAGGTGTAAACATCTAGTCTGGTCTACGGTTCAGACTGTAAACCGTGTGTTGAACCTGTAGTTCAATTGTTGGCTCGTAGGTGATAGTTGTGGTCTACACCTACAATTCATAAAAACCAAGAAATAACAGTTAGATCACATGAATTATGGAGTTCCACCATGATCGCCTTCTGATCTAACAAAAAAGAATGCATCTATCTACTGTATTAATCGAATTCAATCATCCAAATATAAAATAATGACAAGATTGCATAGATTCAATAAAATAAGTGTTTCTTGTATTAATATTTACAAAGAATCCCTAATTACAATCATGCCCCCCTTAGGGTCACTCGAATGATGATACAACAAATACAATGCCAAAGCCCTCAACAGGGTAGGTGCACTAATGATGCTTTTCAACTAGTCACAAACTGCTCTAGGGTGGATTTGCCCTCTTCTTCACATTGGGGAAGGAACTTGATGGTTGAATCTCCTTTGAATCTATTCCCTACGATCAAGAAACAACATAAAAACATCAAAAATATAGGTAGCCTCTCATGATGAGGCCCTTTTGGGAAAAATGCATAAAGATACTATTAAAAGTGTATATTCAAGAAAGCATGAAAAACATCTCTAAACTATGTTAATTGGATCAATATTTATGGAATTGCATAAAGGAAGATAGCAGCTAAACAATGAATGGAATAATTACGTGAAATAGAGCATGAAAGCACATAAAGAATATGTTAAAGCCTACTTGATGCAAATGCAATGAGACTATTCTAAACTTAATTCTATCAGTCAAAAATCTTCTAAACTACAACTGAACCATAAAAGTGTCTAATCTAAGCTAACTAGATGATCAAAATAGAAACAATAAGGTGGCGATACCTCTACTACAAATCACAGCTCTAGTGAGCAATATGCACTGTAAACTAGACTCAAAGCCCTGATGAGCTCTCTTATAGGTTTACCCTCAATTTCAAGGGTAGTGGGCTTGACCTCCTTGTCCAAATTGATGTTCAATGGTCATCTTCGGTGTCTTCAGACTAATTTTGTGGTTGATTTGTTGTGAGGGGCCTTCGTTTACCTGGATATGTGCTTCTTGGCTCTCCTAGGCTCCTAGGGCATCTAGAATGCAACTCATCATGAATATTGGCAAGTAGGTAGGGGATAAGTGCAATATCTATCTCTCAGTATGCTTAGTTAAGTGTACAATTCGATAGGGCTTCGTTGCTCAAATATCTAATGCTCTCTATCTTTTGCCCTAATTTGATGGGGTACTTATAATATTACCCAAGGGATAGGGGTGGCTTCATGAAGAATCCAAGATCAAGAAGGGGTGGTTAGGATAGTTGGATTGGAAGCTTCCATCCTCTAACCACCGTCTTCTAGATCAAATGATCGTTCAAACTAATTTGGCTTAGATGAAGGTCAAATGAACTTCAGTTAAGACCGTAGGTTACAATTGCAGTCTAGATTGTAAACCACAGGTCTCAACCATAGTTTAGCCTATAGATCGTAGGTCTGGGCTACGGTTCAGACTCATTAGGCCAAGGAGCCAAAATTGAGTGGTTAGAACCACTGCTCTATCTTGGAGTCTATCCAAGATTCTCCATATGGTCTTGTAGCATGTCCATATGAGTAGTTACCCTCGACATGATGCGTTTTAGGTGTCTACAAAAACTATATTAGAAAATCACAATGTATGACCACAAGGCCAATTTTATTACAAAGACTGGAGATCTACAAATTGGAGCCACGATCTCTGATACTAGACCCCTTTCGTAATCTCTATTCCCCCTATCAATAACTCCCCAAAGAATTTTCTAGTAAGTATAACTCATTTTCCTGCCTTTCCTTTTCCCACTAGAAAAATATTCATTTTTAATTTTCATTTTCCCGCCCAAGAAAATATTCTTTTGAAATTTGAATTTCCAACATATGGGTCTAAACATATGGGTCTAAACATATGGGTTTAAACATATGGGTCTAAACACATAGGTCTAAACATATGGGTCTAAACATATGGATCTAAACATACAGGTATAAACATATAGGTCTAAACATATGGGTCAACATATATATGTTTTTTTTTAAACACATGGGTCTAAACATATATATTATTTTAAACACATGGGTATAAACATATATAATTTATTTTTTTATTTTTTTTGGTGATGCAAGATTTCCCTTACACCATTGGATGCTCCTGCATCAGACACCCAGGGTAAATTTGAGAAGTGACCTCACTTCTCTACTTTTAGAGGAAAAAAAAGGTGGTCAACCTCGGACATAGGCAGCCAAGTCGAATCTTCTACAGTCCTTCCCTTCCATTTCACTAGATATTCTTCATACTACTTGTTTCTTGTAATTCTACCAATGAGGGTATCTAGGATTTTTTCTATCTCTTTTGTCATTGGAGACAATGTCGGAACACTCCAGAACTCTGCAACTGGTTTCGTGGAACTGTCACCTTCATGATACTCTACCAAATTAGAAATATTGAACACATGTGATATGTTCAATCCACTCGACAACTCCACCTCATATGCATTTCTTGAATCTCTTTTCTGTATGATTTTGCATGGTCCAAAATTCTTTATTTTTAGCTTTTTATATATTTTAGCAGGAAACCTATCCTTTATTAGGTGCACCATGACTTCATCACCAACCTGGAACTCCTTAAACCTCCTTTTTTGATCAGCCTTTGTCTTGTACTTAGTGTTCATCTTATTTATGTGTTTCTTGACTTCATGCAAATCCTTCAGATGCTCTACAAAGTTTTAAGCTTTAGCATTATTCTCTTCTCCCCTGTCCAACTTCCTCAACTCAGAAGCATTTATTGGACTACTCCCATATACAATCTGGAATGGTGATTTTCTAGTACTGTTGTTGACAAAATTATTATAGGTAAATTATGTCTGTTGTAAACCCTTTGGCACATTATTAGATGTAATATCTGAGAAGTATTCCAACAGACCCGAGACTTCTACATGGACATATTTTCTTGGTTCTTCCCTAACTTTAGGAATTAATGCATAGCACACATGCTCATACTTTAAATCATCTAGAAATTTCCTACCATCAACCAAATAATTTATGGCACTGTTACATACCTTTTCATCCATCTCCTTTAGTGGCTTCAGTTTATGACACACTCCTTCCTTTGTTAGGGAGTAAGTGTTGGCATGTCCATCATGGACTGCATGACGATAAAACTTCCATGGTCTTCCTAATAGTATATGGCAAGCATCCATAGGTAGGATATCACACAGGACCTCATCTTGGTATCTCCCAATATTAAACTTGACTAAGCACTATTCACTGACCAATGCCCTATGGTCCTTCTGTAACCATGCAATTTGGTATGGATGCGAGTGTCTCTTGCTCTCTGGATGTAACTTAGTAACCATTTATTTAGAGACCAAGTTATCGATACTACCATTATCTATAATAATATTGTAGAACTTACCTAAAAATTTGCACCTTATGTGGAACAAGCTCTTCCTTTGGTCTGGTTCCTTCTCCTCATTCAACAAGGTTCTCCTTGTGACCATAACTTCTCCTCTCTCTGCCTCCTCAAAGTGCTCTGATTCAACTCCTTCATCTACAAAATCAACTTTGGCATTACCCACTAGCATC
Organism: Wollemia nobilis; assembly: GCA_028583015.1. Lineage (NCBI taxonomy): Eukaryota > Viridiplantae > Streptophyta > Pinopsida > Araucariales > Araucariaceae > Wollemia > Wollemia nobilis. The sequence goes on along the minus strand of JAQPPZ010000700.1, from coordinate 86,813 downwards.
CTATTTGGCTTATCTTGGTGTTGTGGACACTCATATGCTCGATGTCCTTCTTCTCCATAGTTGAAGCAGGTTCCATGAAACCCTCTTCCTCCATTTTCTTGGCCAGATCTACCTCTTCCTCTTGGGTAGTTATTGTTCTAACCATTGGATCTATAAGCATTATTTCCATTTTGGTCTTGACTGCTGCTAGCTTCTTCTTTCTTCTCACCTTCTCCTCCATCTGTTCTTCCACCAATTCTTTCTCCATGACCTCTTCCTTTCTGCTACCCTCAAATCTTCTGTTCAACTTCTTTTCAACTTTTAGAGCAAACTGGTAAGCATCCTCAATGGTACTCATACTAACCATACTCAGCTCTTCTTGAATACTGGTTCTCAACCCATTGATGTACATGCTAACTTCTCCTTGTTAGCCTTAGAATGGCTGGTTCGGATCAAGATATTATAGAACTCCTCGATGTATTCTTTGATAGACTTTCCTGACTATCTCAAACTTTACATCTTCTTCAACAGATCCAACTCATAATCTATCAAAATAAACTGCTTCTTAATCTTTTCCACCATTTGTTCCCATATGGTGATCCTCTATTTTCTCCTTCCATTTTTGTCAAGCTATACTCCTTTCCACCACATTCTAGCATAACCCTTCAATTTGGTCTTAGCAAACTTGACACGATCAGGATCTTCCTCCTCTTCATATTCAAAATATTCTTCCAGGTCATTGATCCAGTCAATCAACTCCTTCGAGTTAAGATTTCCTGAGTATGTGGAAACCTCCATCTTTGGCCTCTTCCCAAAATGGAATATGGCTCTGTACAACCTCGCTTGGGTAGGATCTACTACCTTTTGTTCTTCCTCAAACTAGTCTTCCTTCTTTTTGACTTCATATTTGCTCTTTTCCTCTCTTCTTGGGTCAAACCCTCTACACAGCTCTTATTGTAATGCCTAGACTTGCCTTTGCAAAGCTCAAAAATCCTCTGCTGGCACTATGGCATTACTGGAAACACCTCGGTTCCTTCATGAGGGCATCTTGCTTCGACTTATCCAAACCCGAACCACAGATCCTGGTGTAAACTGCCTCACGTTCGGTGATCTGCTTACACACTTAGGAAATCCCGCTTTGATACCACTTTATGAAAGGGGCACTCCACCCAAAACTCGCACAGTACTCAAAATCATAGACAAATTCAATAGAAACCCCACATCTAATATTAAATCACATAAAAATTCAATAGAATCCCCACATCAAATATTTCTTCAATAAAATTGTATTAGAAAATCACAATGTATGACCATAAGGCCAATTTTATTACAAATACTGGAGATCTGCAAATTGGAGCCACGATCTATGATACCGTACCCCTTTGGTAATCTCTATTCTCCCTGTCAATAACTTACCAAATAATGCTTTGGTAAGTATAACTCATTTTCCCACCTTTCATTTTCCCACCAAGAAAATATTCATTTTTAATTTTCATTTTCTTGCCCAGGAAAATATTCTCTTGAAATTTGAATTTCCAACATATGGGTCTAAACATATGGGTTTAAACATATGGGTCTAAACACATAGGTCTAAACATATATGGGTCTAAAAATATAGGTCTAAACATATATGTCTAAATATATATATGTTTTTTTTAAACACATGGGTCTAAACATATATATATATATATATATATATATATTATTTTAAATACATGGGTCTAAACATATATAATTTTTTTTTGTGATGCAAGATTTCCCTTACACCATTGGATGCTCCTGCATCAAATTTGATTGCAGTGCAACATAAAAATTTGAGCGTTAATGTGATGAGAGCCCATATATGCAATGAATTATATGGCAATCATAACCTATTGCAACACCTTAGTATTACATTATTGAATACAACTTCTCAAGAATAAAATAATCTGATGCCAATTATGTAACCAGTTTAATTAAATGCTTTAGTAATCAGCCACTCAAAATATTCAATATATACACAAATCAAAATATCTTCTTAGAGAGGATGAAGTCTCTTGCATATATACACAAATAAAAATATTCTTTGATGATGTGAAAACTAAATAAATCTACTCCTGTTTATAAATAAATTCAATGAAAAATAAATAAAATTGGAAATATATCCGACTTGGCTTTATTAGGGTTGTTACATGGCTCCCCCCTCTAAAAGATTTATCCTCAAAGATGGCAAAGATTGCAAAATACTCTTTGGATCCCATGTAGCATCTTATTTTGGAAGGTCCTACCACTTAATTAGGAACTTGAGTTTTATGTGATTGAATATGACACATTCTGGATCACAGTATTGCTTCAGGTTGAAGAGTTATTCGATCTTCTTCAAAAAGTAATGGCAGCTCTCTCTAGGATTGTACCTTTTGATCAATAACTTGTTTGAGACAAGATACATGGAAAACTATATGGATGTGAGACAAAGGTGGAAGCTCTAATTGATATGCTACTTCCCCAATGTGATGAACCACTTTGTAGGGCCCATAAAATTGAGGAGTCAACTTCTGATTAGACTTGATCTTCAAGGACAACAACTTATAAGGTTATAAGCACAAAAAGACCATATCTTCGAAGTTGAATTATCATTATGAATGATGTAATTCATATTGTTGCTTCATATGACTTTGTGCATGGGTCAAATTATCTTTAAAAAGTTTAAGCATCATCTAATGTTTTTTTAACAAGTCATACACTTGGGCTACCTTGGAAGTTTTGGAAACATAGTCTATGATCGATGGAGACTTTTGACCATACAAGGCTTTGAATGGAGATATCTTAAGGGGAAATGATAAGAAGTATTATACCACCATTATGCTAAGGAAAGCCATTGAATCTAGTGATTTTTATTTTATTGAGTAAAACAACAAAGGTAAGTACCCAAACATTTGTTAACAAACTCTATTAACCATCTAATTGGGGGTGATATGCAAAAGGTATACTCAACTTGGCAACACTAAGGTGAAATAATTCCTTCTAAAAGTTTCTATTGAATATAGGATCATGACCACTCATAATGGTTTTGGGTATACAATGTAATTTAAAATGGAATGAAGGAATCTCTTGCCCACCTTACTTGTAGAATAGGGAAGTTGTAGGGCATAAAAATGAGCATATTTGGATAAGACGATATACTACCACTAGGATCACTATTTTACCCTTGGATTTGGGAAGACCTTCAATGAAGTCCATGGATATTTGCTTCCACTGGTGGTTAGGTATAGGTAAGGGTTGTAACAATCTAGGAGATTTAACTATTTTCCCTTTGTTACATTGACATACCTCACACTCTGCCACAAATATCTTGACATATGATTTTAAGCATTTCCAAGAAAATGATTGCTTTACTTGCTAGTATATTTTCAAGAATCCTAAATTTCCTACAAGAGGGGATGCATGCAGTTCTTGGAGAACCATTGATTTAAGTATTGAATATTGAGGAATATATATATGATATTTTTTGTGAAGCACTCCATTTAAATATGAGAAGTAAGAATACAATGATGATCCCATTTTTATATCTTGAATGATTTGAGTAGTCTCTAAATCTGTAAGTCATTCTTATTGAAGTTGAGAAAGCCATTGTGGACAAGGACTCGAGATGGCATTGATGGTCACATCATTCTCATACTTACAAGATAAAGGATCAACTAAAATATTTTCTTTACCTTTTTCAGGAAATTAAATGAAAATGTATGAATCAAACAAAGAATAAATAATACAAAGTAGGCCTAGATTAGCCCGTAACAACCGAAGCTACCTGACGTCTTTAGGAGTAGTTACAACAATATCAATAAGATGTAAATAATGGAATAACCAAACTATGATAAACTATGATATACGCTAACATCCTCCCTTATTACATTATTTGGGTAATAATATAACTACTAGCTACACTATTATCCCCCCATACAACAATATTTGGGTAAAGTATATAACTGCCTCAATACAATGAAGAAGAAGAGAAATGAAATAATGGTGGCTCGTGCTTTGTCTTCGGCTTTGGCTCTAGATCATGGCTATGGCTCTGGCTCTAAGCATACCTCTAGATTTGTACCTTTAGGTCTATCTTTGGATCTACCAGTGAATCTGCCTCTGTATCATTGCCTCTGGATTTGCCTATAGATCTACCTCTGGATCTGGCTATAGATCTACCTCTGGAACTTTGTCTCTGGGTCTACCTTTAGGTCTGTCTCTGGGTCATTATCTCTGGGACTGCTACTTGGTCTATCACTGGATTTGCCTTGGGGTCTACCATAGGTTTTAACTTTTTGGTAGAAGCCATACAACATTTCTTTCATCATGGTCCATTGTGTGAGATTTGTCCATCCACAATCAATATGAACCTTGTTGGCCATTTTCACTTTGTACCAACAACTGGAAGAAGAGTGATTCATACATCCACATGAATCACAAGGATGTAATCTCCAAAACTTAGTTGTAACATATCCTTTCTTTCCACAATGACTACAACAATGTTTTTTAGGAGATGTAGGAGATTTAGGTTTTACAAACATGGAATTACTGGTACTTGCATGTCTAGTATAACCAAGGCCTTCATTCTTTGCCTTGAAATTTAGCATTATTGGTTTTTTAATGCCTTGTTCCTAATTACCTAATATCTCACCATTGAATCCCATTTTATTCATTAATTTGGATCCAAATCCTTTGGTGTGTTTTTCAAAACACTCAATTTCATCATCTTCATCAATATTTTTAACAATATAGCATGTGTCATTATTGATGAGATTATGGTGCTCATTTTTAGGAGGTTTATTTTTTAATTCACTAGTGTCATAAGCAAAATATGCTACTGTGATGAGATCTCACCTGTGCTACAACTGATATCTGCCATCATAGGTATGAGGTCACCTGTATCACAACAAGCATTGACAATCTTAGGCTCAAGGTCACATGTGTCACAACAAGCATTCACCACCATAGGCTAAAGGTCACTTGTGTCACTACAAGCATTGAAAATTAGGGGTTTGACCTTTGTTTCATCACTAATTTTCCTTTTCTCTTTACATTGTGCAATGTCAAGAGCATAAAATGACACGTATATTCCCATTACAGCGCCAATAGGGATTAGAACTCCATTTTTTTGCATGTCTTCACAAGATGCATAATCATTGATTATGGCATCTACACCATTCCTCAGTGTGAGAAATATGCCATTTTCATAAAAATCCATCCCATCCAAGAATGCGGAAAAGTATGGGCATTTAACTAATTTAGCAACATCAGTTGGTTTTGGGATAGTTTTCTTCTTTGATCTGCCCATTCTTTAAGGTGTCGATCTCTACCGAAAATACACCTTTTACAATGAAATTTTGCAAAATAATTTGACTAAGGTGTCGGTCACTGCTGAAAATGCACCCTTATAAGTCTTCCCCCCTTTTTTTTGCAAAATTATATCCCATTTTAGGTAGAAAATTCTTGGATGGAAAAAAGTGTTATCCTCCTTAGTGCAAAATTAACAACTAGTAAGCCTCTTGGGCTTTTACAAAACTTGCCTCTATGACAAAAATGTCACCAGAATACTCCCCCCTTTTATTACAATGACTTCAAACAAAAAATGATTTTGCTATTTATGAAGCCTAAAAAAGGTGTGCAAAGGTGCTTTGAAGGCAAATTGGGAGTTGCCTCCCCCTTTTCATCCACTTGATCAAATTTTCAATGAAAATAGCATGAAAAAAATGCCCTCCATCTATAATGTTTTCAATGAGCAAATTTTGTGGTATGAAGGAAAGTTTTGGTTTGGAGCAAATGGTAGTTTAAATGATAATTTTATATGAAAGCTTAATTAAATTTTAATGAAAATAAGCTAGACTAATTAAATATAAATTTCTCAATTTAATTTTTTTTTTAAATAAAAATAAAAATTAAGAAATTATTATTTAATTAATATAACAAAAATATTAACATTAAAATAAAAAAACTTCATCATAAAAAAAATCATAAAAATTGTTACCACGGGAATTGAACTCTCGTCGTGCGGCTAAGCGACCTAGTTGCTTAGCCGCGTGTCACTCCGGCTCCAACCGCTGGTGAAGCGAAAGGGCTATGCCCTAATATTTATCCTATCCTATGCATCGATGGCACTCGATGATGCCTCCTCCATGATTGCTACCTCATCAGTAGTGGCGTGTCTCCACACAAGCGATGCTCCTCTATGCGGCACGACACTCCTCGAACGTCACCAGCACTACGATCGGTCAAAAATCACCATGTTGGGAAAAGTTTGCAAATTGTTTGGCCAAGTCCTGCTTCGACGATCATCCATGCCTACTCCTGAGCTCTTGGCTCATTGATTTCATTCTAATAGTATGAACGATGGTCCTTGACACAGACACCACCACTATTTTATTTACCGTCAGGTGTTGGATTTTAGTGAACGGGCCTCCGTTGGTCTCTCGTCTTTGTTGACTATTTCCACTAGCAACGGTAGTGCCAGATCCTCGATGGTGGTGGCCTTGTGAGCGCCTTGGCTTCTGAAATTTATGGGGTAGCATAGTGCTTCTATTTGGTAGCTTCACCAAACTACACAATCAACACCCTCGATTGGAATCTAGTCTATCCTCCACTCTATCTTCGAAAAATAAAACTGTGTATCCAATTGAGATCTATTATGGTGAGGGATTGCAAATCTCGTTCCAGCTAAATACTATTATAGATCACAAAAACAACTCATTCGGTGGCAAGTGGTGTTGGATCGGTAGCAGTTTTGCTAAACCAAAATGATAGAGCAGCACTAGACATCAGCTACATTACTGGAAAACAATTGCAAATTTTCTCGAGAACAACACGATCTAGTGGCCTGATATGATACCTTATTTATTCCTTCTTCACTAGTATATTTCTATAGCAAACTAATCCTTATCAAGTAACCATAGTGGTGACACCATTATATCTAGCATCGATGATCTCCGAGAGTCACCTCAGTTGGCATTGCTACCACAACAAACTCCACTTTCTGCCAATTGGTGCAAATAAATCGAAGACTGGTTCTGATCGTCAACTGAGCAGATCGAAAGTCCACATATCCATCTAAAAATGAGTTGTCTCAACCGCTGGGCATCTAAAATAATAAACAATCCACCACATAGTCTATTGCACAAGCTATCCATGAAGTGGTGATTTTTTTGCTCTCGACAAACGATTGTCTTCTTGCAGACAATGGGGGTTTAGTCATGTCAACAATGAATTGTGGGGTTTATCCCACATGCATGGGAAAAATGACCTTTGAGGCTTTAAAAGGAGACACATTCCTATAGCCTCATGTCTCCTATCAGGAAAACTGTGCACGAGAGGATAAAGAGACTTCCAATGTGAGGAGGCCGAGTCTGCTGCCAAGTGTCGAAGTTTAGATTCATTTGTAGTGTCTTTGGTCCAAGTTTTATTTGAGTTGTACGGGTCAGGCCAGCATCGTTTCATGTTGACGTCAGTCCTGCTTCGTGCATCGGGTCCCATTCGTCAGGCCAGCATCGTGTCACGTTGACGTCAGTCCTGCTTCATGCATCGGGTCACATTCGTCAGTTGTGTAGGATTAGGTGTCCACATAGTATAGGGCCTTAACATCATAGCCTAGGTTAGTGCCTCCATCCTAATTTATAGGGTTAGGCCAGCATCATGTCAGTTGTGTAGGATTAGGTGTCCACATAGTATAGGGCCTTAACATCACGTTGCCTAGGTTAGTGCATCCATCCTAATTTATTGGGTTAGGCCAGCATTATGTCATGTTGACGTCAATCCTGCTTCGTGCATCGGGTCACATTCGTCAGTTGTGTAGGATTAAGTGTCCACATAGTATACTAACATCACATTGCCTAGGTTAGTGCCTCCATCGTAATTTAGTCCAGCATCGATAGACATTCGTCAGTTGTGTAGGATTAGGTGTCCACATAGTATAGGGCCTTAACATCATAGCCTAGGTTAGTGCCTCCATCCTAATTTATAGGGTCAGGCCAACATCGTGCCAGTTGTGTAGGATTAGGTGTCCACATAGTATAGGGCCCTAACATCACGTTGCCTAGGTTAGTGCCTCCATCCTAATTTATTGGGTCAGGACAACATTGTGTCACATTGATGTCAGTCCTGCTTCGTGCATTGGGTCACATTTGTCAGTTGTGTAGGATTAAGTGTCCACATAGTATACTAACATCACATTGCCTAGGTTAGTGCCTCCATCGTAATTTAGTCCAGCATCGATAGATCACGGTCACAGTGGTTACCAATCCCAGCAGCCACACCAGTTGACCTTGGGAAGCATGTATGAGTTAACTTTTAGGAATCAGTGTCAAGCAGCCACAGTAGTCGGCCTTGGGAAGCATGCCCGGGTTAACTTTCAAGAATCAGCATCAAGCTACGAGAGCATCTTCCTATAAGATGCTCTAATACCATGTCAGGAAATTAAATAAAAATGTATTAATCAGACAGAGAATGAATAATATAAAGTAGGCCTAGATTAGCCCGTAACAACCGGAGCTATCAGGAAATTAAATGAAAATGTATTTTAATCAGACAGAGAATGAATAATATAAAGTAGGCCTAGATTAGCCCGTAACAACCGGAGCTACCTAGCCATATTTAGGAGTAGTTACAACAATATCAACAAAATGGAAATAATGGAATAACCAAACTATGCTAAACTATGATATATGATATATGCTAACACCTTTCTTATACTCAATGACAAAATCATAACCCAAGAGTTTGGTTAGACATTTATTTTATTCAGGATATGAATGATGTTATAAGAAATTCTTAAGGCTACTATGGCCAGTCTTAATGATGAAATGGATACTTAGTAAATAATATCTCCATTTTTCTATGGCATGTAAAACAACTAGGATTTCCTTTTCGTAAGTGGATTGTCCTAAATTATTTCTTAAAAGTTGCTCACTTTCAAAAGCCAATGGATGATCTTATTGCATTAAAATAACTGAAATACTTGTGCCAGAAGCATCACACTCAATAATAGAGGGCTTTATAAAATTAGGAGTGGCCAAAACTATAGTGGAACACATAGCCTCTTTGAGGGTTTGGAAGGCCTGAGAAGTAGATTCATTCCAAATAAAAGCATCCTTTTTTGTAAGAGCAGTGAGAGGTGCTGCAATCTTACCATAGTTGTAGATAAATTTTCTATAATATCCTGTGAGTCCTACAAAATCAAAAAGTTTCTTGAGTGATTTTGGTAGAGGCCAAGATTGAATATCTTTGATTTTATGAGGATCTACTTTGACTCTTTCATGAGATACTATATGTCCCAAATATTCCACCTCTTGGACTTCAAATACACATTTGGATCTTTAAACAAAGAGGTTTTCCTTTTGTAAGAGATAAAATACTTTATCAACATGAACTAGGTGATCCTTCCAAGATTTGTTATATATTAAATTATTATCAAAGAAAAGTAGGACAAAATTATGAAGATAAGGCCTTAAGACATGGTTCATGAGGCTTTGAAAGTCAATGGAGCATTAGTGAGACTGAAGGGCATGGCTAGCAACTCATAATTGTCCTCATCAGTATGAAAGTAGTTTTAGAGATATTCTCATCTCTAACTTGAATTTAGTGAAATATTAAGTGTAGGTCAAGTTTAGTGAAATAACTAGCACCATGTAATTCATCCAACAAGTCATCAATGATAGGGATAGAAAAATTATCTTTAATAGTGATCTTGTTGAGAGGACAAAAATCGGAACATATATACCTTGATTTATCTTTAATGTACCATCACTACTGGATATGAATAAGGATTGATGCTTGGACAAATGATATCATGCTCTAACATTTCTTAGACCAACTTCTAAATTTCTAATTTTTGTTGTTGTTGATATCGATAAGGAAGCACATTAGGAGGAAGACTTCTAGGAATAAGATGTATGGCATGATCATGTGCACATTTAGGAGGTAGACCCTTTGGTTCACAAAAAACTTCTTCATATCTATCCACAATATTTTGAAGATCCGAAGGAATAGCTGGAAGTGAAGAATCCAAGGATTGAGCCTCAATGGAATTCACTTGGGCAATGAATCCATAACCACCTTTCTTCAATATCTTCTCCATGCTATGTGAACTCACAACTTTGGATGGAGGAGGTTGAATTCCTTGAAGACAAATAACTCTCCCATTCTCTATCCATTTGATGTATAATTTTTGGATATTAATAGTAACATTGCCAAGCTAAGATAAACATTATACTCCCAAAATGACATATGAGATTCCTAAGTTCATAACAAAGAGAGTACCCATCCATATATAATTCTCTATTTGGATTTTAATTTTAGATGCTTGACTCACACATAGAACATTACCTCCATTTGCAATAAAGACTTCAAATTTATCTTGATTAGAATAATGGACATACAAGCTCAAGTACTTGGTTGTTTTATAATCTATAAAGTTATGTGTACTTCTTGAATCAATTAACACATTAACACATTGATGTTTAATGAATCCTTATACTTTGATAGTGTGATGAGCTTGAATATCCATAAGTGCATGAACTGAAAGGACCACAATTTCATTTTATTGAGTTTCTTCATTTTATGGTTCTATGGATGGCTTTGGTTGAGGTAAATCTTATTATTCTTCAACTACTAATGAATCATCATATTCTAAGTAAAAGTTTTGAAGTTCTACATAAGCTTGATCTTATTGATGATGTGAATGACGTTCAAAGCAGATAAATCCTATGGAATTCTTGAAATTATGAAAAGAACGACAAATGTTAGAATCACGTCTATAGGAAGGACCAACATCTTGGAGTTTTTGTTCCACTGCTTGAGCTATACATTGTGTATCATCTAGGGTATAAGGATCATGCATGAAAACTTTCTTTCAAATATTATCCTTAAGACCATGGCAAAAAGTAGAAACCACCACTGTTCGACTCAATTCATATGTATAGGTGAGTAGACTAGTAAATTTAGATATATAGTCATCTACTAACCTTGTTTTCTTAATTTGCATAATATGGACTACATATGATGTGAAAATACCTTATCAAATCTTCTAAGAAAATTTTCCTTAAATTGAGGTCATAAAAGAGGACATCTATTTTGATGAAGTTGCCATAACAACCATTGATATGCCTATGTACCAAGCTTAGAAGCCACAAAAGAAACACAACCTATTTTTGGAATATGGTGCAACTGGATAAGGCCCTCTATTTTTGCTAATCATCCATGAGGTTCCACTCTTTCAAATATGGGCATGTCAATTCGAGGAACCTGAACATCATGAGACCATTCCAAATAATTGGAAGCACCCCTACTTTTAGGTTTAAATCATTGTCAAAGCCTTGGTTAGAAGTAACTATTTATATTTGACGAATGTTTAAAGGTTTAATATTGGGAGTATTTTGTGATCTGGGGGTATGAGGAGGTGTAGAAGTAGCTAGAGTGGCTTGAGTGGCTCTCACCATAGTATGAATGTCATCCATTATTGCTTCTTGGTGAGTAAGATATTGACGTAAGTTGGGACCATCGTCATTGGGAATTGGGATAGACTGTCTAGGAAGAGGGTTATTGGATGGTGGAGAGGGAGGACTTAAATGCTTAGATGCATATGGAGCCATAGAATTTAGGGTAGTGTAAAGGTGTTGGTAAAAAATATTAATGTTTTTGGGAGTATTATGATGCGTACCTTGATTTATAGGTTGACACTTTTTATTCATAGACACATCATCTGGTCATTCAGTATGATGTAATATTCCATCTACTTGATTCCACTCATGAGGTTCACTCATGCACTTGCTGAGTTGATGGAGTTAAAAATTTAATATAAATTCCTCAAATTATAATTGAATTCTAATGGTCCTTAAGCAAAAGTACAAATTTATCAAAAATTGCAACAAAAGATGAAGTGTTACAGCTTCCTCAGTTAAATAATCCGAATAAATCAAGCCACTTAGAGAGGGCAGATCTCATAGCCACTTAGAGAGGGCAGATATCGTAGCCACTTAGAGAGGGCAGATCTCATAGCCACTTAGAGAGGGCAGATCTCGTAGCCACTTAGAGAGGGCATGTCTCTTGCAATAGGAAATAATTATTATTCAATGATAGATGATTGATGATAAAAATATTTGAATGAATGAATCTATTATAAATATATAAATCAAATGATGAACGAACGTAACCCATCAATGAGCTGACACAACTATTGGGATATTAGGATCGTTACATGGCTTTCGTCCTTAGAAAGATTTGTCCTCAAAGCTAGAAATTATTGGAAAATACTTTTTGATTTCCATGTAGCATCTTCTTCTATAAGGTCATGCCATTTAATTAAGAACTCTTGAATATGGTGTGATTGTAGATGACACACTCTGGATCGCAGTATTGCTTTTGGTTGGAGAGTTATACGACCTTCTTCATCATTGTATCCTTAATGTAGCAGGTTTACATCTATCAACTTTAGCATCTTCTTTTTCTCATACAATGACCCAACCCATTCAAGAATATTAGCCCTTTCTTCTCCCAAGCTCATGTCTATATGGCTTTTGCCACTAACAACTTCCAATATCGCCACTCCAAAGCTATAAATATCAACTTTGTTTGTGATATGCCCTTTTAAAGCGTACTCTGGAGCCATGTATCCCATTTTTCCTACCAACCTTGTGCTAACGTGAGTGTTCTCATAATCAAATAGTCTAACCAACCCAATATCTGCTACTTTTGGTTTTAAATCTTTGTCTAAAAGAATGTTTATAGATTTCATGTCTCTATGCACAATTTTTAGCAGTAAATCTTCATGGATATATGCAAGTCCATGTGCAAAATCAAGGAAAATTTTATATCTAGTAGGCCAGTCTAGCTTGATCCTAGCCTCACCAGGACCAAACAAATCTCGGGCAAGGTCGTCACTTTCCATGTATTCATATATGAGGAGAAGCTCCTCCTCCTCTACACAATAGCCATAAAATTTAACAAGATTTGGATGTTGCACTACAGAGATTGTGCTTACTTTATTCAAAAACTTTCGATGCCCTTGTTTTGATAGGGATAGCAACTGCTTTATTGCCACCCTCCTTCCATCTGGTAATAAACTCTTGTATATTGTATCAAAACCACCATGTCCTATCTTGTTATTTGAATCAAAATTATTCGTTGCAATTTTCATCACCCTTAAGCTGAAATAATTATTCTCCAAGCTCTTGGACTCTTTATCATTATTGAAACATGAAAATATTCTCTTCCACATTTTTGTCCTCTTAATAAACACTAGAAATAATGTTATCATAAGACTCAAGCCAAAATGCCTCAGAGATGTGGGAGAAATCTGGTTTGTCTTGTACCATCGTGGATCAATAAGGGAGGTAAGTGAAGTGTTATGATACAGATCATTTGCCAAGGTAAATGAAACATTACTTTAAGCTATATACTTAGTCTTGGGCTGAAATTCAAAACCCATAAAATATCCCATATTACTAACTGCCCAGTATTTTTGAGGACTTATATAGATGGATGAGGCACCCAATAGAGCATCATCGTTGTATAAAACAATGTTTCCAGTGGATATTTTTAGCTGCATTACTCCACAGTTGATAGCCAAATGATAGTGTGGTGCATGTTTACTACATTGAAAGTTTCTTTGGAGGTAATCTAACGGACTGTTATCTAGAAATTTTCCAATCAGATTCATTTTTGAGTCTTTATCAAGGATCTTCAATGGGATGGCCCTAAAATTATTATAAGATAAGTCGATCATTACTTTGGAGTCACTTAGCCAAGAAGAAACTTGCCCTATAAAACTATTATTCCCCAAGAACAAGAACTACAAATCTGGTAATCTATTGAGGGTATCTGGAATCAATCAAAAATAAGCTAAACCATGATAACTTCGTCGATAATTAACATGCTTGGAAACACCGCTTGTCGTTCCTTAATTGGAGGAAGGTATTAGGGTTCTAAATAACTGTATCTTATTAGTTACATTTGCAACCTTAGGAGTTGATAAAATACGTATCTAAAAAAATAATCGTTAATTGAATAGTGTGCAGATAGTGCATTCGATTCACCACTGGCTTATGGATGTGTTGGATATTGCTCGATCAAAAATTGATAGGTACGTTGATGAATTACCGAAAACAGATGTCCAAAGCAAAGTAACGTGCACCTATTCGAGCAAATATTGTTGTTACACCTTAATGCTTTTCAAACTATTTATCTGCCTTTTAAATGTATAACATCGCCAAATTTAAATTTTATCGAAATGGTAGTTCAATATTTCAATTTTAAACATTTGTAATATAAATGGTGATGATTTAACCTTGCTTGCTACGAATTATCCGTAACTTTTGCCGGACCATATAATTGCGTCTATTCAAAATCACGATGCGTCAAAAACCTCCGCTATTCATGAGAATCATGTTGGAATGCCAAGCAATGAATGGAAAACTATGAGCATCATCGCAGTTCATAGAAAAACAATAGAAAACTAGAATGGATCGTCAAGAAATAGAATTAGGTGCCAGATCACTCGCTCTTACTATTAAAACGTCAGTAAGACTACCACATGGCATAGTTTTGTTGGGATGAAATTAGGGTTGAAAATTTAATGATTGTTACTATGTGAATCTGAGATATGCTCGGGTTTGTAGGTGAAGGAAGGTAGCTGATTTTTTGAGTAGCAATAAATTTCTTCTTATAAATTCAGCCACAATTTCACTTGAATGGATGTCAGATCATGCTGGATAAATCTTGTTGTTTTAAATTGACTAATGCTCCTGGCCATCGAACGATGCTACCTCAAAGGATTTAAACATAACCCGTGGCTGGACATATTTTCGCGGTCTAAACTTGTTTTTTCTTGAATATAATCCAGTGTGATTTTTGATATATAATTTTTTGATTGCGAGTGATGTGAATTTATACACGGTGCAAAACGTACACAAAAACTACGATGATTCGAAATAAATTTTAATCTTCAATTATTTTTTGCTTACAAAACTTGGAAAAATTTTAGCGCTTCGTTCCAGGATTTAGCTCTAATACCATGTTAAGCGTTACAACTTCCTGTTAAATAATCTGAATAAATCAAGCCACTTAGAGAGGGTAGATTTTATAGCTACTTAGAGAGGGTAGATCTCATAGCCACTTATAGAGGGTAGGTCTCGTAGCCACTTAGAGATAGCCACTTAGAGAGGGCAGGTCTCTTGCAATAGGAAATAATTATTATTCGACGATAGATGATTGATGATGAAAATATTTAAATGAATGATTCTATTATAAATATATAAATTAAATGATGAACGGACGTAGCCATCAATGAGCCAACACAATTATTGGGATATTAGGATTGTTACAAAAAATTACTAAAAAAATTGCAAAAATTTGGCAATTTTTGTCAAATGTTACTATAAAAATTTTAGATCATTAGTTTGTGAATGATATAACATGGACTCAGTGACACTGAATAACATGGTGGACATAGTAGACTCAATGGCACTAAATAACATAGTGGATATGCTAGAATGAAATAACCCAACACTCTATGAACAAGATAACAACACAGACTCTACAACACTGAATAACACAGTGGACACAACAAACTCAAGAAAAAGTAATAACATATATTGGGAGGAGGATGTCGCAATGTGACCAGCAGTAGCTAATCAAAACAATATTTTCACCTTAGCACTTTTATTTTCCCTTGACGACAAAAAATAAACTAGCTACATCATCACAACCTGAGTAAAAAATATACACCAAAAAAAACTAACTACGTCACCCAAAAATTAAAGGCAAAAATAATTCACTGGAAAGGTTATTTTCCTGGATGTTTTTGTTAAGCACACCTCTGTTACTTTGAACAAAATCCATTTCTAAGGGCTGATGGAAAAACCAACAATTTGTATACCAATCAGAGCCTTACAAACAATGCTGGATTGCTGACACTTGTTAGTGTGTGGTACAATTAATCAATATCAGATTGTGGATGGCTAATTATGAATAAGATAACTTTTATATTATCAAAATATTCTATTGAATGCCTAAAATCACTAAAACCATCCAAAAACTTCATATACCATTTGGAAAATTTGAAAGCTACATTGCCACTTATTGAGAGCTGATAGCATAGAGTGTAATGGATTCCTTATACATCTATGCATGATTGAATTTCTTCTATAGTGATAGATGAAGTTTTTATTAAATTTTAAAGCCACTAGACTGCACAAAGTTTACCCATGACATCGGGCTGCACGGGGAAAAATCAGTAACATCGGGCGGATGAAGCCAGTCAACGTTTGATTACGCAAGTGAACGAGTGTGCAGACGGTCTGTGTTGCATAGTCGGGCGAGGGCCAAATAACTTAGCCAAAAAAATTGGCTATCCCATCGGACTGCACATGAGATGGCTTGCACAGTCAGACCGCACTGCGTAGTCAGGTAGAAGAGCCCAGACTTAGCCAATTTTTTCCTATTTAACTTTGCCCTCCAAAGGCATACACAAATGCAATGACACCTTGCTTGGCCCATCAGTTGCTGCATCGAAAGGTAAATATATCCAAATTTGGAGGTGATTTTTGGGATTTAAGCTCAACACCTTAGGAAGATACAAAATCGCTCCGTTGAGGAGAAGATTGCAGAGGTTCCTCAAAGGAAAACCGAGCACTGTTAGTAAGGGTTAGCATTCTATAACTCAAAATAAATGGTGACAATAAAATAGTGATTTAAAGTGTAAAGGAGCAAGTCAAAAAATGATGCAGATAAAGATAAATAAAAACCCTACAAAATGCCTAGAACATTGGCAAAATTTATTTATCTAAAACAAGGGTTACATAGATCCTCGACTGAGGATATAAAAACTTATGCAGATGAATCTATAGGATAAACTAAAAACAAATCGAATGCCAAGGTGGCTTCTCAAACATGAAACAAATAAACTTTACTGCTCATTGATTTGCTCTACAAAATGACTGCTCTACTCTTGCCCGTTGTCCTCTCACCGATGATGCTATCTCACCTGTAAATGCCCTTCTAAGCTAGGATTTATATAGCAGAGGCTGAGGAACCAATCACCAACTACCGCATGGATGAAATAACCAATCACCTAATTTTGCACGTAGGAAATAAATATTGATTGGACAACTGACATGTGCGACGTCACATCAAAATTTTAGGCGGGATGCCCAACTTCGTTGATTTTGGCGAGCGTAGTCCGACATCGCACATATTTGGAGTGCAATTGGGCGGAGAGTGTAAATCTAGTTTAATATTTCTAACACCCTCATTTAAACTTGATTTCATGAGTGCTTTGACTCCTAGCTGCTCCCATAATCTACTGAAGTCTTCCTCCTTCAAAGGCTTCATGAAAATATTTGCCAACTGCTCTTTGGATCTAAAAAACTATAGCTAAATTTCCCCAAACTTCACCAGATATTTGATGACGTGAAAATGAATATCGATGTGCTTCATCTGACCATGAAACATTGGATCATTTGATAGTGCAATGACATAATTGTTTTCACATAAAACTATTGTCGTGCCTACCGAGGGATGGCTCAATTCACCCAAAAATCTTTGCAACCAAACTACCTGGCATGCGACTAACGTGGCAGTGACATACTCTGCTTTAGCAGTGGAAAATGCAACGATAGGTTGTTTCTTGGATGCCCATGAGATTGCTCCTAATCTGGGATAGAAAGCATACCCGAAGGTGCTCTTTCGATCGTCGGTGCTACCAGCCCAGTCACTATCTATGTAGCCCACCAAATCTAACTAGTCTCATCTAGTGTAGAATAGGCCATGGTTTCGCATCCTATTGACATAGTGCAAGATGCGCTTGCCAGTGCATGTCCTTCAAAGTCTCCATAAAAATACTAATCAAAGTGACTATGAACATCAGATCTAGTCGATTTGTAGTCAGATACATCAAACTGCCAACTAGCAACTTGAACAAGGTTGGATCAATATTCCTCCAACAATCCAACTAAGTTTCAAAATTGTGGCAATAGGTGTGATGGCAGGTTTGTTGTCCTTCATCTTGATCCGCTTCAGGACATCCTTCACATACTTGCTCTGAGAAATGAAGATGTCATCTGTCGATTGGTCAACTTCGATGCCGAGAAAATATTTCATCAGCCCTAAGTCCGTCATCTTGAACTCCTTCTTCATGGTTGTTCAAAACTGGGCAAACAATGTTGCACTATTGCTAGTGTAAATTAGATCATCCATATAGGCAGATGATTATGATCTCCCCTGCTTCATTTATCTTCATGTATAGGGTGTGCTCATATGGGCATTTAACAAACCCATTCTCCTAAAAATAGTTGTCAATCTGGTTGTACCAAGCCCGGGGTGCCTTCTTCAAACCGTATAGGGCCTTCTTTAGCTTCAGGACTTTGCCCTCCTAGCCTTCAATCTTGTAACTTGGTGTTTGGTCTATGTAGACATCTTATTCCAAAACTCCATTGAGGAAGGTTGACTTGACGTCCATCTGAAAAACACTCCAGTCCTTCTGAGCTACCAGTGCCAGGATCATCCTCACTATGACAAGTCAGGCTACAGATGCATATATCTCATGGTAATATATGCCTAACTTCTACTTGTATCCCTTCGCCACCAATCTGGCCTTATACCTATCAACTTCTCCTTGGGCTTTGAATTTCATTTTATACACCCATTTGATGCCAATGGTCTTCTTTCCTATTGGAAGATATTCTAGTTACCATGTGTCATTTTTCTCAATGGCTTCTATCTCCTCGTCCATCGCCTTCACCCACTTCTGATTCTAACTTGCATATTCGAACTCAACTGGATTAACCTCAGTAAAGAAATCAAAGTTAGAATATTCCTCATCTTGATGATTTTGGGTTGCCTCATAAATATCTTGCAAGCTCCTTGTCTTCGTAGGTGTGACCAAATTTTGGATTTTGCTTTCAACTAGAGGCGACCAAGATTGTGAGGTCATGCTACTACTCACACTGTTGCTGCTTCTTGAGGCTGCAGATGGCTGCACACTACCCTCCTCCAGGTCAATAGACTCAACTACTGTTGGCTCTGATTGGTCAGTATTTGACTTCCAATTCCAGGCTTCATCTTCCAATATCTTCATGTCTCGACTGATGATGAGCTTTTTCATCATAGGATTGTACAACCTGTATGCCTTCACCTGCTCATTGTATCCTATGAAGATATACTTCTCCACTCTATCATCCAATTTTTGTCTTTTCTCTTTTGGAACATGTGCATATGCAATGCACCCAAACACGCGCAAATGAGCCACACATGGCTTCTATCCACTCTAGGCCTCTCGAGGGATTTTGTCCTTCACACTTTTGGTGGGACATTTGTTCAGTAGGTAGACTGCACAAGTTACAAGCTCTGTCCAAAATTCATGCAAAAATCCCTTTGCCTTCATCATGATACGTGTCATCTCCATGATGGTCTGATTCTTCATCTCAACTATACCATTTTGCCATGACGTGTATCTGGTGGTGAGCTACCTCTAAATTCCATGCTACTTGCAAAAGTTATGGAATTTGTTGGAGATGTATTCACCTCCACCATCTATCCTGAGAGTTTTAATCTGATATCTACTCTATTTCTCCACTAGAGGCTTGAACTCCTTGAATTTGGGAAAAGCTTCTGACTTTAGCTTTATGGGGTAAATCTAAGTCTTTCGGCTAAAGTCATCAATGAATGCCAAGAAGTATTTGTTACCAAAAAATGTTTTGGTCTACATCGGACCGCAAATGTCTGAGTGCATCAGCTCCAATGGTTGTGATGCTCTCAAAGACTGCCTGGAAGGAAACAAATCCTTGTGTTTTTTGTCGACTAAGCAACCCTTGCAAATCTAATTTTGCTGCTCTATAAGGGGTAAACCCTTCACCATTTGCATCTGGTGTAGCAATTTCAAGCCACTAAAACTCAGGTGACTGAACCTGAGATGCCATAACCAGGTAGCATCCTTCACAACTACACTAAGAGATATTGAATATTCATTCTGAATTTACAATGAAAACATTTTATTCTTCGTCATGAACATGGTTGTAATTTGTCCATGCATCTTGTCTCTAATGGTGCATACTTTGTCTTTGAATTGGACTGTATGCCCCTTCTACACGAGATGTCTAATGCTCAATAGGTTGTGCTTCAGACTAGGAACATAATAGATGTCATAGATCTACTTCTGTTCACCATACCTAGTGCAGATGAGGATATTTTATTTTTCCATCATGGAAAACTTGCTATTGTTCCCCATATTGATCTCGGACTAGACTATTTCATCCAATTGTGAGAACATATCCTTATTCCCCATCATGTGGTTGTTGCACCCACTATCCAAGTACCAGATATTCTTCTGGCTATCCTCCTCAATAATGCAATTCAGCAGCACATTCCATCCTATCACATTTTTGGCTTCATCCATATAATGGGCCTGTTATTGATTCTCCTTGACCATCATATTTCTACACTCAAAGATATAATGGCTGAATTTCTTGCAATAGTAGCACTGGACCTTTGACTTGTCCTTTTTCTGACCAGATCTAGCTTGCTGGTTCTCTGCACCGCCTCTTCCTCCTTGCTGATGGAAATTACAATTTTTCTCTCCCTCATTAGGGTTTGATCATCCACTTTGCTTGTTGCCTTTCCCATGCCTGCCTCTACATATTCCTCCTTGAGAACTAGAGGTGCCTTGGTGGGATTCTTGTCTGCCACTGTCTCAGAATGAGACTTGAGCCTTGAATACATACTCCAAAGAGGTCTGAGATGAACAACTCAACCTCTACTCATGCGTTTGCAACAAACCCATGAGTTCGTCTATCAGGAGGGTTTCCAAATCCCTCTACTCCTCTATCACAATAATGATAGAATCAAATTTGGCAAGCAGGATTTTGAGAATCTTCTCCATGATTCTCTGTCTTTGCACGATTTCTCCATTCAACCGCATCTGGTTGATGATGTCTATAATCTAGGTGAAGAAGTTGCTCATGGACTCGAACTCACTCATCTGTAGGTTCTCGAACTCTCTCCTAAGAATATACAACTTTACTAACTTCACCTTGTTGGTGCCCTGATATGAGCTAGCCAAAATCTCCCAAGATTGCTTTGCCTTGGTGGCTCATGTGATCCATGAGAAGATGGTCTCCTACATCACTTGCATGATGTATAAGAGGGCCTTATGGTCCTTCTTCGTGTTCTCCTTCAATAGGTCCTTGTTTTCTTGGGAGAGGGTGGTCAGTGCTACTGTATCTACCAGTTCTGGGTAGCCATTCTCGACTAGCTCCCACAGCTCTTGAGATCCAAATAGGATATTCATCTAAATGCTCCAGTAATCGTAGTTCTTGCCATTAAAGCATAGGATTTGCAACTACAATGAATTATTGCTATCGAAAGTCATTCTACTTTGGTCTCTATGTCAAGGCACTACAAATTTGATACCAATTTGAAGTTTTGATTAAATTTTCAAGTCATTGAACTACACAAAGTTTACCCGTGATGTCGAGTTGCATGGGGAAAAATCCATGACAACGGGTGGATGAAGTCAGTCACCATCCAACTATGTAGGTCAATGAGTGCATAGATGGGCTACACTATGCAGTCCAGTGGGGGCCAAATAACTTACCCAAAAAATTTGGTTATCCCATCAGACTACGCATGAGATAGCTTGCGCTGTCGGAATGCACTATGTAGTCACGGGAGAGAGCCCAAACATAGGAAAATTTTGCCTATTTAACTTTGTCCTCTAAAGGCATGCACAAATGTGGTGATGCCTTGCTTGGCTTGTCAATCGCTATGTCGGTAGGATAATATCTCTAGATCTGGGGATGATGTTTGGGGTTTGAGCTTAACACCTTAGCAAGATATGAAATCACTCTGTTGAGGAGACGATTACAGAGGTTCCTCAAAGGAACACTGAGCGCTATTAGCAAGGGTTAGCAGTAAACAACTCAGAAGAAATAACAACAATAAAATAGTTATTTAAAGTGTAAAGGAGCAAGTCACAAAATGATGCAGATAGAGATAAATAGAAACCCTACAAAATTCCTAGAACATTGGCCAAATTTATTTATCTAAAACAAGGGTTACACAGATCCTCGACTGAGGATGTATAAACTTTTGCAGATGAATCTACAGGATAAACTAAAAATAAATTGAATATTGAGGTGGCTTCTCAGACATGAAACAAATAAGCTTTACTGCTCACTAATCTACTCTACAAAATGATTGCTCTGATCTTGCCTGATGTCCTCTCACCGACGATGCTATCTCACCTATAAATGCCCTTCTAAGCTAGGTTTTATATAGTAGAGGTTGAGAAGCCAATCACCAACTATCGCACGGATGAAATAACCAATCACCTAATTTCACACGCAAGAAATAAAAGTTGAGTGGACAAATAACATGTGCGACGTCACATCAAAATTTTAGGTGGGATGCCCAAATTTGCTGATTTTGGCAAGCACAGTCTGACATCGCACATATTTAGAGTGCAATTGGGTGGAGAGTGTAAATCTGGTTTAATATTTCTAACAATAGAGCGATTTTACCCACTACACACTATTTCCATCGAACATAAATGTATTCGGTTATCGCAAATATCCTATCGAAAAACTGTGTTAAAATTCATAACTAAGGACTCTCCTAATGCCACATGTCAAGTCATAATTGGAGATAAATTAGGGTTCTCTTCATGACATTTGATTGGTTGAAGTCACCTTAGGGTAAATTTAAATTTTATTCATCTATTTTCAATATATGAAAGATGCCTTCTACCTGGGTTACATTTTTAGATGAGCACGGATGTGGTTTTGCTTCACCATGGGCTACATGCACACTACATTGATGCAACAATGAGATTTTGTTAGAAAGGCGAAACCTATCGTTCTACCAAAAGGTCAAACTTGAGGTAGTTGCTATAGGCCAGAGCTTTAACCTACAAGAGGCGGTTAGTCCATGTCACGATTCTCGAGGAGGGACGCTGGCAGTTAGTCCAACAATCCCCCCAGTGTTACCCGAAGGGAATCAAACCTGAGACCTGCTCTGATACCAATTGTCAAAAAGGTGAAACCTACCATTCTACCAAAAGCTCGAACTTGAGGTAGCCGCTACATGCCAGAGCTTTAACCTACGGGAGGCGATTAGTCCATGTCATGATTCCCGAGGAGGGACACTGACAGTTAGTCCAACAACCCCCCTAATTTTCACGGTTTGCTATTAAAATAAAACTTTAAAATTGCTCCTCCTGAGGATATGCCACCTGGAGTTGCTTAGAGCAATGGCAGAGTAGCCTCCTTCAGTCCAAGGAGACACAATTTCCATTCTTATTTTTCTTCGATTCCCATTCCGTGAGGGCAGACACTAGCTCACCCTCTAAATCAACTTCAACCTCAACTTCAGAGTTCATTCCTTCTGCCATTTTTGGTTCAATTTTCTCAACCATAGGAACTGAAACTGGCTGGGATGCCTTTTTGGATGAGGATCTATTCTTCTTAGCCATTGTGTACTAATCCAAGATCAACCCTGACTAATTTAGCCAAAATTGGGAACCCGGCTCTGATACCAATTTTTGTCCAAAGACTGCAATTTTACTGCCAACTCTTACTTTCAACTATGCATGTCGGAAGAAGACATTTTGTCAAACACTTTATGGCCAACCGTAGTGCACCTTACTCAGCCTCAAGCTTCTTATCCTTGGACTGGCATTAAATCAATAGTTAAAACAAAACTGTCTATGAATTAAATATATTCACCAAGGTGTCATGAAAGATCTGGCAATCTTCACATCAAAGAGTAAAACCAAATACATGCTACTCGAAACAAAAATACACAGCTAGGGCAAGCATTCTTTCGTTGAGCAAATTATCTGGACTATTATGATTCGTAATTTTGAACAGTGGTATTAAGAATCATCAATAGTACAACAGTGACATATCTCAAAACTACCAATGGTGACAGCTCTCAAATTAAACACCACACTTCATGGCATTTCCACAAACCATTATATAAACTGAAAAACACACTTTAACAACTATACAACATTAACCCGACTGCTTACCTTTCATCCTCTGATACCTAGACAAATACATAGGAGCATTAAAATAAAACTTTAAAATTGCTCCTCCTAAGGATATGCCACTTGGAGTTGCTAGATACAATGATAAATCAACAAAGAAACCCCACAGCTAAGTTTGGTCTTGGATATGAAGCTGAACAACCTTCATCCTCCAAATATGCAGAGAAGAAGAAGTCCTCGATTGAAGGATTGAAACAAGAAAAGTGTGAAGCTGAATCCTCAAAAGGAAGAAAATATCAAATAAGACCTACAGCAAAGCAACCACAACAAAAGAGGTTCTCTCACTCTCTCTTTTAATAATAATGCTTTTTATGGCTATTGTTCTAAATGCAACCACTTTGGTCACAAGGCAATTTATTGTGGACTAAACAATAGATCAAAGAGTTATGCTGATAAAAATACTTTTGTTTTTTTGAGTGAACACCTTGTGCAATGTTTTAAATGTAATGGCCATGGGCACATAACAAGGTTTTGTTCAAGCACTTCTGTATCCAATCTAAGGCAATACCATAGATTTCATCATACACATAGAATGCAATACAGACAGGGAATAAAACATGTGCAATGTTTTAAATGCAACGGTCAAGGGCACATAGCAAGGTTCCGTCCAAGCACTTCTATATCTAATCTAAGGCAAAACCCTAGATTTCATCAGACACAAAGAGGACAACACCGACAAGGAACATATCATGTGCATAAAAGAAAAGAAAATAATCATCCATCAAGAATGCACAAGAGACAACCCCACAAGAGAAATGTTCAAGTTCATGAACAGGAGCAAAATAGGGATGTTGTTGAAAAACCCAAGCCCAAGTTCAAGAAAGTCTGGAGAAAGATAGAAGAAAGGAAATTATGTCTCCTTGGACTGAAGGAGGCTACTCTGCCATTGCTCTAAGCAACTCCAGGTGGCATATCCTCAGGAGGAGCAATTTTAAAGTTTTATTTTAATGCTCCTATGTATTTGTCTAGGTATCAGAGGATGAAAGGTAAGCAGTCGGGTTAATGTTGTATAGTTGTTAAAGTGTGTTTTTCAGTTTATATAGTGGTTTGTGGAAATGCCATGAAGTGTGGTGTTTAATTTGAGAGCTGTCACCATTGGTAGTTTTGAGATATGTCACTGTTGTACTATTGATGATTCTTAATACCACTGTTCAAAATTATGAATCATAATAGTCCAGATAATTTACTCAATGAAAGAATGCTTGCCCTAGCTGTGTATTTGTGTTTCGAGCAGCATGTATTTGGTTTTACTCTTTGATGTGAAGATTGCAAGATCTTTCATGACACCTTGGTGAATATATTTAATTCACAGACAATTTTGTTTTAACTATTGATTTAATGCCAGTACAAGGATAAGAAGCTTGAGGCTGAGTAAGGTGCACTACGGTTGGCCATAAAGTGTTTGACAAAATGCCTTCTTTCGACATGCATAGTTGAAAGTAAGAGTTGGCAGTAAAATTGCAGTGCTGGACAAAAATTGGTATCAGAGCCAGGTTCCCAATTTTGGCTAAATCAGTCAGGGTTGATCTTGGATTAGTACACAATGGCTAAGAAGAATAGATCCTCATCCAAAAAGGCATCCCAACCAGTTTCAGTTCCTATGGTTGAGAAAATTGAACCAGAAATGGCAGAAGGAATGAACTCTGAAGTTGAAGAAGTTGAGGCTGAAGTTGATTTAGAGGGTGAGCTAGTGTCTGCCCTTATGGAATGGGAATCGGAGAAAAAGAAGAATGAAAAATTGTCAAGGAAACTTAAGGATGCAAACAACATTATTGCCAGTTTAAAAATATAGACTGAAGAATACAAGAAAATGTCTGAAGATCTGGAAATACAGGTATCCATGAAGATAGACCACTGTAGCAAATTGGAAGAAGAAAATGTGAGTCTTCGAATACAGATACAAGAGCTGGATTGAAAAATCAACTGTCATGTAAAACGTGAAGAAATCTCGATGAAACTGGACAAAATTCTGAGCGATCAAAGATCCATAGGTATCAAATTTGGTCTTGGATTTTCTGAAGGAGAATCATCAACTAGACCAAAAGCAAGCAATGTTGAAAGTGAAAAGAACAAAGACAAGAATCAGGCAAAAGAAAGATATAATGCCAGACCTAAAATAGCAGCTGACAATGATGGCTTTACTAAGGTCACACATCAAAAGAATAGAAGATCCAAGGCTCCAGCAACAACCTGGCCAAGACCATATTTCAGGTTTAATCATTATTTCTATGGTTTTTGTTTCAAGTGTAATGTTTATGGGCATAAAATTGTTGACTGCAAATACAACGTAGGTCCAAGAAGTTTCACTAGTAGAAATGCATTTGCTCCTTTAATGAGTTATGCAGAGAGTGTTTTAAGTGTCACAACTTTGGTCATATTGCCAGAAATTATCGTAGTATGTCTGTTTCATATCAACCTCATGAAAGCAGATTTCAATCGTATAGAGCAAAACAAAATAGAATTTATACTGAAGGATATGTGCAAAATTCTAAAAAGGAGAAGTCACAGCTAGAACCCAATACCACAGTTAAAACAGAATGGAAACAAAAAGAACAGTTCAGGAAAGAACATGATTCTTTAATAGTGCAGACAACTTTTAGAGCTCAGAATAAACATGTTCTTTGGATTCTTGATAGTGGTTGCTCAAGTCATATGACAGGTGACAAACAGAAATTCGAAAATCTACAAAAGTATGAGGGTGGTTCTATAAAATTCGGCAACAATGACGGAGCCAAAATAATAGGTAAAGGAACGATCAAAATTAGTGAAGGAAACATCAAGTCAGAGGAAGTTTTATATGTGGATGGTTTGAAACATAATCTATTGAGTGTGAGTCAAATCTGTGACAAAGGACATGAAGTAGTTTTCAAGAAGCATGGTTGTGAAGTCAGAAAAATAAACAGTAGGAAATTAATAGCAATCGGCTCAAGGACGTCTGGCAATATGTACACACTCTCAGAGTTTTTAGAAGGTATGTGCTTCATGGGACAAGAAGAAGAGAACTGGTTGTGGCATAAGAGGCTTGGACACATAAGTTTTGATAATCTGGTAATAATTAGCACTAAACAAGTAGTGAGAGATATTCCAATCATTAAAAAACCTACAAATAGTATGTGTGCTTCATGTCAGAAGGGTAAACAGACCAAAGTTTCGTTTAAAACAAAAGAACATCACACTAACAGGCTTGGTCAAAACAGGTTTAGTCAGAACTGGCTTAGTCAAAACATGTGGATTCAAAGAATAGGTATGCCTAAAAGAAACAACACTATTACTTGTTATAAGTGCAACAATAAAAGTCACACTGTCAGACAGTGCAAAGTTGAAATTCCAGGATATAGGAACAGGAACAGTGGCATGATCAGGTCCAAGGATCAGAATAATGACAGGAACAAGAATATGGTCAAAGAGTTCAAGAGAAGACCCGACAAGGAAGTTATAGATGTTGATGTTGATCAGTGCCTAATGGGAGTTTTACTCCCACCCCAGAATTAATCACCTCATTAGGAGGTGGGGGAGGGACTAAGCTAAGAGGCTCATTCTTAGTTCCGAGCCCCAAAGGTGGCCCTTTGCCATTGATGACAAAGGGGGAGAGATATGAGTAAGGGGGAGAGCTTCAAGTGAAGAGGAAAGCTTCAAGTCAGGGGGAGCAAAACTTCAAAGAGATTGATTTCAGTTTTGGCTCTTGAAGATGTGTTTTTAGTAAAGGGTTGCCATCAATGACAAAGGGGGAGATTGTTGGCAATTTTGGGTACCTTGGGTACATTGCCCTTGCTCAAGTGTTGATGTTGTCATTGATGTCAAAGAGCGGAAGGTTTTTTGTGAAAACCAAGGCGGACTAAATTATAGGTATTGTTTAAATCCATGGTCAACGGTTTTGAAATGGGTTTTTCTTAAAACCCAAGTTAGCTCTTCGTTTTGTTGAAAAAGGTGCTCCGATGATGAAGATATTTAATTTTAAATATCCAGTTTAAATTTTATTTATTTATTTAAAATTTAAATTAATATTTTAAAATTAAATTAAAGCTGTTCACCGGCTAGTTTTCAAAGCCGACGTTGCTAGGGTTTTGCAATGGATCAATTATGGTTTCCTGCTGACAAAGCAAGGTTAAGCAACCAAAAAATTCTAGGGTTTCATATTGACCTAATTAGGGTTGCAGCTGACGTGTTTGAGAATGTTTTGATGGGATATTCTCTTCTATAAAAATGCGGGACTGTTGCAAGGTTGAAGTGGGGGCGTGATGCGATATATGCGAATGAAGTTCGTGTGCAGCAGAGTGTAAGTCGGTGATAGTTCTTTGGAGTTAAAGAAAAGAGATCATAGCGATGAGATAGTGAGTGAGTGCGTATCGACTGATCGAGAACAAAGAGAGCGATATGCAGACATCGTGTTTAAAGTCCGAGGCAAAAATACGTAGATGGTAGAAGTGAGATTTCATGGAAGGTGCAGCAGAGTGAGTGGTGCAAAGAGAAGATAAGAACGTGGTATGCATAAGTCGTGTTTCGAGTGTGAAATGAAAGTGTGCTGGCTGTAGAAGTAATATTTCTGTGAAGTTGCAGCAGAGAATGCAGAGAGATATAGAGGAGTGGTTGAAAAAGTGTGAATCATTTTTCACAGCAATAGTCGAATGCCGACAAACAGCAAAATGCAAGAAAAACAACAGATCATGCAAATTGAGGTGATAGTTTAATTCTGCAATTTTTATTACTATCTCCAAGTTGTAGCTTGGTAAAAGGGGTTGGTGCCTCTTTCCAGTTGGAGCTGGAAAAATTGGAGTTGGTGCTCCATTTTGTTGTAGCAGATAAAATTTAGAGGTTGGTGCCTCTTACGAGTTGGTGCTGGTGAATGATTATGTAAAGTTGTAGCTTTGCATTTGACTGGATTTGGATGGTAGTCCAAGCAGTCTTTTTGAGGAGTAGCCACATCGGTGAACCTCGTTAAAATGCCGTGTTATGTGTGATGCTCTTAGTACTTTTATTATTTCTATTTTAATATGTTGCAGTTTATTTAAAAGTCTAAATTGCTTTTAAGTTTTTAAAGAACACACTGATTCACCCCCCCTCTCAGTGTCATTGTGATTATAACAGATTTCTACCCTGGTTTTTGTTTGGAAATTAAAATAAACTCGAGGAATTCAAACAAAAATAAACAAATAGGTTAAAATTAAAATTTTCATTATGAGCGACTACTAAGAGTTTTCACACTAGCATATGAGACAAAGAATTCCTACTGCTTATCCAAGTTAATCTATACTCAATCATTGTCCAGAATCATGCTTGATACCACTTGTTGTGACATCTTAATATTGTGTTATTGAATAGATATTCTCAACAATAAAATAATCCAATGCCAATTATGTAACCAGATCAATTAAATACTTTAGTAATTAACCACTCAGAGAGGGTAAAGTGTTGTAACCACTTAGATATGGTGAAGTCTCTTGCACATATACGCAAATAAAAATAGTCTTCGATGATGTGAAAACTAAATAACTCTACTCCTATTTATAAATGAATTCAATGAACAATAAATAAAATTGGAAATATAGACAACTAGGCTATATTAGGGTTGTTACATAACCACAACATGATGATTGATGTATTAGTTGAGGGATCCAAGGTTAAATTGGATTGGAATGTGGTTCTAATTTTTATTGATGTGGTATCTGATACCAGACTACAAGGGCCCCTTGGTTTCCATAGAAATAAAACAAAGAAGAATTTGAATACTATGCAGGTGTGGAAGGATTTATAGGAAAAAATAAAGTGGGTTATAAAGACCCTTATGATTTTAGTGAATGGGTCAAGAATATTTGGTTGGTATTATGTAATAGTGAATTGACTAGGATTGTAAGGAAATATGAAGGAGAAGTGATGTGGGAAAAAAATTTAAATTTATTTGAGAATAAATATAAATGATATGAAAGCATTTTAGTTTTTGGATATGATGCATGAATGTTATTGAAATAAGTGGAAAATTGTGATAGCAAATGAATGGTTTAGTTGGCAATAATTAATGGGTATATAAATTATGGTATGATTAAATATATGTAAAGTGATCATAAAGGAGTAAGGAAAGTAATAGGAAGAAAATGGTAATTTTAAAAGAGATAAAATACAAATGGGAATGAGGAACGAATAACTAGAGTAACAAGTTAAAATACAGTTAAAAAATTATTAAAAGGAACAATATAAATTAAGAGGAAAAAAACTAAGTATATTAAAATGTAATAATATAAATTAAAAAGAGCTTAAGGGAAGATGGAGGAAACAAAAAATTATTCAAAAAAAGGAACAATGAAAGTGGGGGAGGGAAGAAAAAGATAAAATTAAAATGATAATATTGCTAAGTGGCTATGAATAGAGGAAGGTGTGTGTGAAGGGTACTTATAGAAGGGGTCATGCAATATAAGAGAGATACAAGGGAGTATCAAAGAGAGATCTAAAGTAGATAAATGAATGGTTGGGATTGCAAGAGAGAAAAAAGGTATTATCGATAATAAATGAATTAGAAGAAAAGGAGAAACTATTGGAGATGTTAAAGGGTAGGAGATAAATGGTGAAGAAACAAAGGAAGCAAGAGGTGATGATGAGAGAAAATTACTCAAAGTGTAGGGTTCTTAGAGGTGACGAACAAAACTAAGAATACGTGAGAATGACCAATGATTTCAAAAACTAGGGGAAATAAATCCTATTGAGAGGAACTTGACAACACAATAGAACCAGAAAGGTGTGTAAAAGTGTAAAGGATTTTTGAATAGGTGGGTTGGATGGAGTTTTTCCAAATACTATGTGGGTAGCCAAATAAGATCATTGAGGAGTTTGTCATGAATCTAGAAGATGGGCGATTAAGGGCTCTAGGATTAGATATTATAATATCTCAAGAAGTAGTGAATAGGGTTATATGAATATCAAAATGTGGATAATAAAACTTATAGGAGCTATTAAATTTGGCTTAGGGATTAGAAATTTTATTTGAATATGATAGGTATAAATTTTGAGTGATGTGCATGAAACTATATACAAAGTATATCTACTAAGACCATACGATGTCGTAGCCCCATTTTTCCTAAAGTATTTTACCAATATTGAAAGATACTCGATGTTGATAGGAAATCATCTATGACTATTGATGTATTTAAAAATAAAAAAGAAAAATATGAGGTTTAAAAATGGACCTAACTTATTACACAAAATGGTAGATAGAGTCCATGCATGAACAATGCCATTGAACTGGTGATAAAGAGTAATGGTGCACCAAGGGTTAATGGATTAGTTGTATGTTGATGCAATGGGGTCGTGAGATCCACCAAGGGGTATTATTCAAACATTGACAAGTAGCCTACCATAGAAAAGACTACATAGAAAATGATGACGATGAGATAGTAGGCTGAAAGAAGAATAATAATAGGGGGTTAGAAGAAGAGTTTCAGATGGAGCAAAGGAACATGGAAAAATAATGGAAGGGGTCAAGGGAGGAGCTGCAAATGGAAATACTAGAGGTGGAAAGAAAATACAACTAGATCTACAAAACCACTTAGCAACAAATGGGGATGCTAGAAGGAGAATTCATGGAATTATCACTATAAGTGGTCAAATTGCAAGCAAGGGTGGAAAAAGTATGAGAAGAAGAAATGGACCAATTGAGCAGTGTGGGAAAGGGTAAACATGAAGGGATACAAATCCCATTGGTAGAGTGATTAGGGGAAATTTTGGAGGTAAGGGGATGATAAGTGGAGGTAGGAATAGATTGATGAAAGGTGGATGACAACTCAAAGGAGGTGTTAGAAATATGGGAAGATGTTTCAATACATGGGGCATCATAAAACGAAGATGAATAAAATAGAAAATGGGTAGAACAAACATGAGGTATTGATGAAGAGAAGGCCAGTTAGATAATGAGACAAGTATGAAGTACAAATATGAGCTTAGGAGATAGAAGTATAGAGTAGCATTGGAGATTTAAAGGGAATCCAATGGCATAGAGCATAAAGGTACATCCAACGACTCAAATATTAGATGAGGTTTTAATGATTTAGAGCTTGAAGGAGGTTATGATAACTTAAAGAGTGAAAGCAGGTCATATCATAAGCATATGTATCATGTGAGTGACGGAGCTAGATCAAAGTGTAGAGAGAAGTTCAATACCTTAACGTATGAAAGTATCCAAAGGGAATGGGAGGAACCAAAGTGAAAAAAGGATTAAAATACCTAGGAGTGTCTTATAAGAGTAAAAAATGATGGAGGAATTAATAAAAGGAGGAGAGAAAAGGAGAGAAAGAGACCAGGAAAACACAAAAAAATAATATTGGAATAGCAATGTGGAGAGAATGGGAATAGAGGGGTAATTTTTTACAATTGAGATGAAGAAAAGAGATAAGGTTTGGATTTATTGGGGTATTTATGAAGTAGAGGTATACTAGACCTTAGTTTATTATTCATGTAGTGATTCATTAAACATAAGAATTTCCATAATAAGCTTGGGTGAAGAAGGTAAAAATAATTTAGGAATAAATTCAAGGTTCGAAGAGGAGCTATTAGGAGGAAAACTAGAGGTAGAATATTAGGGTAAAACACAAGGTCTAATAGATGTAGGTATGCAAGCAACAAGGTAGGTAAGATAGATGATGGTCAAATAAGGAATGACAAGTGTAAAGGAAAAAATGGAGGCCACAAATAGTACATGGAAAAAACATTATAAAATACTAAAGTTCAAATAAATTGCATGGCAAATGCACTAGCAAGAGCAATAGGAATAAATAAAATTGTTGTGGGAGGAGCAAAAGGAGCTAGCACAATGCAAAATGGAGAAAGAGAAGGAGATAACTACTCTATAGTAAGGGTTAAAAGAGTCGCAATCATGAATGATGATCATAAGGAGCCTAATATTATAGTTGTTATAATGTATGCAGCTAGCACAATTATACTATCTAATGCTTTGGGAGTAGTAACTTTTGTATAAGATGTACAAGATGTTTTTGGGTATTCCATGGATGTTATAAGGGACTAATGGGTTCAAATATCTGTATAACTCAAGTATACCACATCATAAATATTTTTCATGCAAGTTGTACCTACACATTGATGTGATGCCAAGAAGAAAAAACTAGATGTTGAACCCTATCATAGGAAAAATATAACTACAGGCTTTCATATCAACAATGCAAATCATGGTGGACATGAAAATGTAGGTAGATCCATATAGGATTTGAGAGAAGACGAAGGGGCTAATGGTATATATGGAACATATTAACCCAAAGGAGATACTCAACTATTACAATGTGATCATGAAATATGGCCAATGCGAAACATGGTCAACCAAGTTGATTGAGTAGTGCCTATAATGATTTCAATCTATCAACACCAAACTAATATAGGAGGCACTAGAAGGGAGCTCTAAGAGGTATGAAAAGTTATCTATAATACTATAGAAGAGAGATCTATTCTCAATGCCAAAATGGGAAGCAACATGAATAAGGGTGATGTGGTTAGAAACAAGTGTGCAAGAGCACATGCTAACAAGTGTGCAAGAGCACATGCTAACAAGTGGTTACCAAACTATCGAAAGGATTTTGACGAAAACATAGAAGAGTTGAAATATGATTATCACAACATTTATTTTCTAGGTATCCCATGGGTATATGCCTTAACACTAGAGGTATATTATTTTAGCAATTGGGTAGCACAAAAATGGGCTAAAGTTCATAGGAGAGTAAGAAGAAGAAATGTGTAATATATAAGATGAAAAGAAGATGAAATAAAATTGATGTAAATGTGATTTTGCAAATTGTGTAAATGGATTAGAGTGTTTTTATTGATTGATAATAAAATAGATACGGATGTGTAACTCATAAAACTTGTAATAAACATAATTATTAGTAGAAAAAACTTATAATAAATTAAACAATATTAATAATAAGATCATTCAAATGGGAGTTTTGGAAGATAAGCTCACCAAAATGGGTGTTTTAGAGGTATGCTCACTCAAACAAATATTTTAGAGTATGCTCACTCAAACAAATATTTTAAAGTATGCTCATCCAAATGGGTTTTTCTGAGTATGCTCACCCAAAAGGGTGTTTTAGAGGTATGCTTACCCAAATGGGTGTTTTAGAAGTATTCTCATCCAAATGGGTGTTTCAAAAGTATGCTCACCCAAAAATGTGTTTTAGAAGTATGCTCACCCAATTGGATTTTTTAGAAGTACACTCACCTAAATAGATGTTTCAAAAGTATGCTCACTTGAATGGGTATTTTAAAAGTATGCTCACTCAAATGGGTGTTTTACAAGTATGCTCATTGGAATGAGTGTTTCAAAAATATGCTCACCCAAAAAGGAGTATCAAATGTAAAAAAGAAAAAAAATAATAATCCTTCTCCCATTGGGGTTAGCATAGGGTCATGCTTTGATTGATGATTTTAGGGAGTAACATCATCAAGTAAAAAATTTATAGAGTAGAATAAACTGATGAAAGGGATGCTCCTTCAAATCATCATCAAATAATTTCAAGCAATAAGAGATGTTACTAAGATAATTTATAATACAAGGTCTATATTGGTAAAGTTTTTAAATAAACAAGAGAGATGTATAGAGAAAAGGAAATAATAGCATGTGCTGCAACTACCTCCTAGAAACACCTACAATGCAAGCACAAAACCAAACAAATAATCATAGCATGTAAGTAAATATTTTAATACAAATAACTATATAATAAATATATAGTAAGCAATCAAGTAACTATGAAATCATTATTTTAAGATACAATACAACATATATTAGTATATGAAGGAATTTATTAGACACCAAGGAATTTGGAAGTACAGGAAGAGATGTTGAAATTTGTCCATGTATCTACAAAGAAGAGTGTAACAACAAGATCTCAACCTCACCTCGAGATTCTAAAATGTCAAGAGGATAAATCAGGAAGTCAATGAGCAAAGTGGTGCCCCTAGAGGTTATAGAATCTATAAGAGAAAACCAAGTATTGAAAGATGTCTATGCCTCTACAAAAAAGAAGATATGAATATTGTGTCATCAAGACCTTATCCCTCCACTAGATTCCATAAAATATAGGGGGATACACATAAAAGATTTGATAATTAAATTCATTTAAGCTATAATAGTCACACATGCAAATGGGTAAAGTAACTCTCTTTATAGAGTGCAATATTTAAGGACATGTTGAGGTAATTAAAATGTGGTAGTTCTATATCTATTGATAATTTGTATAAATTATGATATCAAATCCTTATTCCATCCTCCAAATTTCCAAATATCAAGAGAAATAATCCCATAAGGAAAGGACATGTTGTCAAGAAGGTTCACTAGTTCAATGACCTAGTGCATAAAGGCAACGTGAGTTGTTGTATTCTACTAGCTAGAATCATCATCATCTCATTGCAAAGCCTCCATGATATTTTAGGGAATGGGAAGGAAAACCAAGAAACCATTTAATCAAGCATATGATAGTAAGTGAAAAATGTATTTTTGAATAAATAGGAAAAATAGGTAATCTTGTAGGTAGATAGATGTGTTGGCAATTTTGGGTTTGAGATCCTAGCTCCTTGTCTATGAGTTGTCATTGATGTCAAAGGAAATGGCATTAGTGTTAAGAGGATGTGTTGGCTTCAAAGGTGAAAGATTCCAAGAGAATCCGGAGAGATTCCATTGGATAAGGTTTTTGGATAGGGTTTTTATTAAAACCAAGTTAAATGGTTTTTATTAAAACCAATGGAGGTTCTCCTTATTATTTATTTAATTATTATTTAAAACCCTTCAAGGTTTTAATTGATTAATTATTTAATTAATTAAGGGAGAAATTATTTTTAATTTATTAAAAATATATTTAAAGGTTTCTAAACCTTTTTATTTTTAATTTATTAAAAATTAATTAAGGGTTTTTAAACCCGTTAGAAAGCAATTTCGATTAATTTTGAAATTTCCTTTCATTGCCGCCGACGTGTTCTAAGTCCACGATTGGACTATAAAGATGAGAAGAATCCTAAGGTTTAATCCTCCTCTTGAGAATTTCGAATGCATTATTTGTTGTCTATGATCGATGCTCTGTTGATGCCGCGGAAGAAGAGAGCACATGTTTTTGAAAATCCATCATTAAGTTCGTTTGTTGATGTGTGAGGAAGTCTATCTTTGACTTCGTGAGCTTCGTGTGGGCTAGTGGCAGCGTAGGCTGCATTTGGGCTTTGCGTTGGTGGAGGTTTGCATTTCGATTCCCGCGGAGGGAGCTATGCATGGTTAAAACGTAATTTTGTGCCACGTTTTTTGGATTCGTCAAAGGCAGCAATTCCGTGTTTTTCGGACTCTTCAAGGGCAGCCATTCCACGATTTTTGGATTCTTCAAGGGCAGAAAGTCTAAGGTGTGAGTAATTTCTTGTTATAATTTTTGGGCATTGTTTAGCATTATTTAAAAGACAGGATAAATAAGGGAATATTTCATTGGTTGTATTTTGAGATTAATCTTTTGCTATGCTAATGGAGATATAAGGTGTAAGTTGTGGATATTTTGTTTTTGGCTTCTTTGGTGGTTGTTTTGAAAGAAGAGGAGCTAAAAGGTGTATTAAGGAAAGTTTTTATATATGCTCATTTATCTTGGTTCTAACCCTAACTTGGTTTGAAGTTTGAGGGTTGTGTGTTGTGACAGCTTTAAGGATCAATTTTCTTCTACTCCAATAAGGTATGGGCACATTCTTCTTCTGAGTATGATTGGTGTATGTTTTCTGAAATAAGGTTGGAGTGAAAAGGTTTTCAACTAGGTTTTCATTGATTGGGTGTAAATCCTATTTTCTGGTTTGTTGAAGACTACTTATGCATTGTTATCCTTGATGAGAGTTTTGGTGAATGCATAATTTTTGGTTTGAAATAGTGGAATCTTTGTGCACTAGGGTTTACATTTGTGAGTCTAGCTACTTGCATTGAGTTGGTGAAACCCTTGGTTTGCTGTTTTGAGTTTGATGGTTGAGTTGCTTCCATAGAGATTGTTTGATCAAGTTAAATGTTGTACTTGATTCATGATATTGGGCTTACTCCATTGAGTTGATTTGAGCAAGTTATTCTTTGCATTTGGTGATATTCTGTGGTGGTTGTTTTGTTCAAATATCTTTGGAGGGAAAATGATTTCTACTTGTTTCCTTTTCTTGTGATGATTGGTTGAATGCTTCAAGGTTAATGTTGAGTTGAATGTTGTTGGTTAAACCTTGTCTATAAGCATTGTTGTTAAAGCCCTGATTGGTTGAGAAAAGATATTGGTTGTGAAAAGAACATGAGTAGCATTGTTATATGAGATATTGCATGCTTGGAAATTGTTGGGTTGTGTTTCATGTTCTTGAGAAAAGCATACTTCATCTATATTATTCTTTTGAGATTGGAAGTTAAGTATAGAACATATTGAGTCTCTAACAATTCTCTTTATTTTGCTATGAGATTTGAGATTGAGATTGGGAGTTAAGTATAGAACATATTGAGTCTCTAACAATTCTCTTTATGCTTCTATGAGGTTGATGAATCACATTGGGTCTCTAACAATTCTCTTTGTGGGTTCATGCCAAGCAATTATTTTCTTGATGAACTTGTGAGCTGGTTTGGACAGGTTCCGGTGGGGACTTGTGAGCAGTATTGGACAGGTTCCATTGGGGACTTGTGAGCAGGTTTTGGAAAGGTTCCGGTGGGGACTTGTGAGCAGTTTT
The DNA here is from genome assembly GCA_028583015.1 of Wollemia nobilis. Classification (NCBI taxonomy): domain Eukaryota; kingdom Viridiplantae; phylum Streptophyta; class Pinopsida; order Araucariales; family Araucariaceae; genus Wollemia; species Wollemia nobilis. The sequence continues at coordinate 49,078 of JAQPPZ010000700.1, read as the reverse complement.
GGATAGGTTCCGGTGGGGACTTGTGAGAAGATTTGGACAGGTCCTAGCAGAGGACTTGTGATCTGAGTTTGTTAGTTCTATCAAAGAACTTGAGGACAGAGGTGCATTGGTTCTTTGAGAAGAACCTGAGGATAGATTTGGCAAGTCTTTGAGAAGTCTTGTGGACTGAAGATTGATTTTTTCAAGAGTTGGACAGATCTGACAGACATAGGAAGACTTGTACTAGACCGACTAACTATGTTTGGTACAAGTTGCTGAGCTGCTGTGGACGTGATCATAGAAGGCAGAGGTCTCTTAGGCTAAGCATTGAGGACAGGAGGTCTTCAGTGGAAAGGTGTTCCACATTCTGGCAAGAGGTAGAGACAGTTGATCTTCTGAGGGATCATATCCAGAGCAGAGGGGAAGGTATCTCCTTTGGGCAGAGGCTCATAAATTTAGATTGGGGGAAGGTATCTCCTTTGGGCAGAGGCTCATAAATTCAGATTGGGGGAAGGTATCTCCTTTGGGTTGAGGCTCATAAACATTGTAATTGGGAAGGTTTCCCAAAGAACTTTGAGATAACTTTTAGAGAAAAGTTTTGTGGACGTAGCCCAACCATATTGGGTGAACCACGTTAAAATTGGTGTCACTTTGTGGATGATATTGTGCATTGCTTTGATATTATTTTGGGTATATTGCTTTACTGTTTTGAAGTATAAAGAAAAAATTAAAAAGAGGTCTTATACTGTTCACCCCCCCCTCTTAGTATAAGCTTGTGTTCTTCAATTGGTATTAGATCCGGTGCCTTCGAAAAGTTTAACAGCTTGAAGAAAAAGCTAGTAAAGAACACAATGGATCATTCAAGTGGCAATGCAACACCTATTCTTGATGGGTCAAATTTTGGTCTTTGGAGTGCAAGGATGAAGGTTCATCTAATGGCACTTGGGAATGAGGTTTGGGAAGTGATTGAGGATGAGTACACTATTCTTGAACATGGTCTTAATACTAAAGAAGAAGAGGCATATTACAGCAAGAAAGGCAAGTTCTCTAGAAAGCACAAAAGTATGAAAAATGTAAGATGTTTCAATTGTGGAAAGTTTGGTCATTATGCTACTGACTGTACTGTTTCCAAGAATGAAAGTGATGAAGATAAACAGGATTCCAAGAGCAAGGATTTTGAAAAGCACAAGCATCACAGGAAAAACAAAGATGAGCACAACAATCAAGGAAAGAGGTATTCTCACAAGCACAAGAAGAGTTTCTACCTAGACAAAGCAAGTAAGTGTTCTAGTAGTGATAGTGAAAGTTATTCAAGTGATAATGAAAATGAGATGTTGTTCATATCAGAAAAAGAGGAAGAACCGAAACATAGATTCATTATCATGAAATGTCTTAGATGTGGAAATTTTGGTCACCTTGAGGATGATTGCACAAATGATGATTTGGTTTCTAGTATGTATGAGGATGCTTCAGAAAACTATAAAGAAGATGCATGTATGGTATTTGAAAAGGGTAGCACCTCTAGTGATAAGAAATCTGAAAAAGGCTTTGATGATTCAAAAGGAAATCAAATAAAGGATCTTGAAAGTGAACTTATTAGTGCTCTTAGTGCTTTGAAAAAGGAAAGAAAGAAGAATGCTAGACTCAAGGATAAGTTAGATGAATGGTGTATGGAGAGAGATGATCTTATTAAAAATATTGATTTCTCTATAGCTAAGACACAAGAACTCAAGGATGAGTTAGAGTCTAAGGTTCTTGAGTATAATGAGTTAGAACAGAAAATGGCTTCTTTGAAAGAGAAAACTAAAGAGTACAAGGATAAGCTTTACAGGTTTCAAGATAGCTCCAAAAAGGTTAAGTCACTCATCAAAGGTCAAAGAAAGACAACGAGATAAAACAGGCCTTGGTTTTGTTAAGTCACACAAGGAACAAGTTGGAGAGTCTAGTAAGAGACTCCAAAAGGAAGAGAGTTCTGATGAGGAAAGTATTTCAGATCATGAGTCCTTGAATGATAGATGCACAAAAATAGAAAATAGAATTCAGAATGAGAAGAAGAAGAAGTTTTCAGGACCCAAGAGGTCAAATAAAGGAAAGTTTCAAGGTAGATGTTTTGCTTGTCACAGGTTTGGTCACATGGCTTCACATTGCATGGCTCAAGTGAAGAAGGTAAATGACAGTTTCAGAAGTGCTAGTTACTTTAAAGGGTATTGCTACTCTTGTCAATAGTTTGGACACAAGGCAGTTTATTGCAAGGCAAATAACAAGAACAGGTTTGGTCAGAATAGGTTTGGTCAGAACAGGTTTGGCTAGAACAGGTTTGGTCAGAATAGGATTCGTCAGAACTGGTGGATTCAAAGATCAGGTCTACCGCAGAGAAATAACATTGTTACTTGTTATAAGTGCAACAATGAAGGTCACATAGCTAGAAATTGCAGAGCTAAAATTATAGAATACAGGAATAGGAACAGTGGCATGATCAGGTCCAAGGATCAAGGCATGGAAAAGAACAGGGATGAGAACAAGAACAAGAACAGTGATAGGAACAAGAATATGGACAAAGAGTTCAAGAGAAGGCCCAACAAGGAAGTTATAGATGCTGATGATGATCAGTGCCTAATGGGAGTTTTACTCCCACCCTAGAATTAAACACCTCAAAAGGAGGTGGGGGAGGGACTAAGCTAAGAGTCTCATTCTTAGTCCCGAGCCCCAAAGGTGACCCTTTGCCATTGATGACAAAGGGGGAGATATTTGAGTAAGGGGGAGAGCCTCAAGATAGGGGGAGCTATTTTTTTGTTGAGTTTTTGTTGTTGAGAAGCATGGTTTGCCATCAATGACAAAGGGGGAGATTGTTGGCAATTTTGGGTTTGAGATCCTAGCTCCTTGTCTATAAGTTGTCATTGATGTCAAAAGGAAATGGCTTTAGTGTTAAGAGGATGTGTTGGCTTCAAAGGTGAAATATTCCAAGAGAATCTTCTTAAGATAATCCGGAGAGATTCCATTGGATAAGGTTTTTGGATAGGGTTTTTATTAAAACCAAGTTAAATGGTTTTTATTAAAACCAATGGAGGTTCTCCTTATTATTTATTTAATTATTATTTAAAACCCTTCAAGGTTTTAATTGATTAATTATTTAATTAATTAAGGGAGAAATTATTTTTAATTTATTAAAAATATATTTAAAGGTTTCTAAACCTTTTTATTTTTAATTTATTAAAAATTAATTAAGGGTTTTTAAACCCGTTAGAAAGCAATTTCAATTAATTTCAAAATTTCCTTTCGTTGCCATCGACGCGTTCTAAGTCCATGATTGGACTATAAAGATGAGAAGAATCCTAAGGTTTAATCCTCCTCTTGAGAATTTCAAATGCATTATTTGTTGTCTGCGATCGATGCTTTGTTGACGCTGCGGAAGAAGAGAGCACACGTTTTTGAAAATACATCGTTAAGTTCGTTTGTTGATGTGTGAGGAAGTCTATCTTCGACTTCATGAGATCCGTGTGGGCTAGTGGCAGCGTAGGCTACGTTTGGGCTTTGCGTTGGCGAAGGTTTGCGTTTCGATTCCCGCGGAGGGAGCTGTGCATGGTTTCATCACGTTTTTGTTAAAACGTAATTTTGTGCCGCGTTTTTCGGATTCCTCACAGGTAGCCATTCTACATTTTTTGGAATCTTCAAGGGCAGCCATTCCGTGATTTTTGGATTCTTCAAGGGCAGCAAGTCTAAGGTGTGAGTAATTTCTTGTTATAATTTTTGGGCATTGTTTAGCATTGTTTAAAAGACAGGATAAATAAGGGAATATTTCATTGGTTGTATTTTGAGATTAGTCTTTTGCTATGCTAATGGAGATATAAGGTGTAAGTTGTGGATATTGTGTTTTTGGCTTCTTTGGTGGTTGTTTTGAAAGAAGAGGAGCTAAAAGGTGTATTAAGGAAAGTTTTTATATATGCTCATTTATCTTAGTTCTAACCCTAACTTGGTTGGAAGTTTGAGGGTTGTGTGTTGTGACAACTTTAAGGATCAATTTTCTTCTACTCCAATAAGGTATGGGCACATTCTTCTTATGAGTATGATTGGTGTATGTTTTCTAAAATAAGGTTGGAGTGAAAAGGTTTTCAACTAGGTTTTCATTGATTGGGTGTAAATCCTATTTTCTGGTTTGTTGAAGACTACTTATGCATTGTTATCCTTGATGAGAGTTTTGGTGAATGCATAATTTCTGGTTTGAGATAGTGGAAGCTTTGTGCACTAGGGTTTACATTTGTGAGTCTAGCTACTTGCATTGAGTTGGTGAAACCCTTGGTTGGCTTTTTTGAGTTTGATGGTTGAGTTGCTTCCATAGAGATTGTTTGATCAAGTTAAATGTTGTACTTGATTCATGATATTGGGCTTACTCCATTGAGTTGATTTGAGCAAGTTATTCTTTGCATTTGGTGATATTGTGTGGTGGCTGTTTTGTTCAAATATCTTTGGAGGGAAAATGATTTCTACTTGTTTCATTTTCTTGTGATGATTGGTTGAATGCTTCAAGTTTAATGTTGAGTTGAATGTTGTTGGTTAAACCTTGTCTATAAGCATTGTTGTTAAAGCCCTAATTGGTTGAGAAAAGATATTGGTTGTGAAAAGAACATGAGTAGCATTGTTATATGAGATATTGCATGTTTGGCAATTGTTGGGTTGTGTTTCATGTTCTTGAGAAAAGCATACTTCATCTATCTTATTCTTTTGATATTGGAAGTTAAGTATAGAACATATTGAGTCTCTAACAATTCTCTTTATGCTGCTATGAGATTTGAGATTGAGATTGGGAGTTAAGTATAGAACATATTGAGTCTCTAAAAATTCTCTTTATGCTTCTATGAGGTTGATGAATCACATTGGGTCTCTAACAATTCTCTTTGTGGGTTCATGCCAAGCAAGTTTTTTCTTGATGAACTTGTGAGCTGGTTTGGATAGGTTCCGGTGGGGACTTGTGAGCAGTATTGGACAGGTTCCATTGGGGACTTGTGATCAGGTTTTGGATAGGTTCTGATGGGGACTTGTGAGTATTTTTGGACAGGTTTCGATGGGGACTTGTGAGCAGATTTGGACAGGTCCTAGCAGAGGACTTGTGAGCTGAGTTTGTTAGTTCTATCAGAGAACTTGAGGACAAGGGTGCATTGGTTCTTTGAGAAGAACCTAAGGACAGATTTGGAAAGTCTTTGAGAAGTCTTGTGGACAGAGGATTGATTTGTTCAAGAGTTGGACAGATCTGACAGATAGAGGAAGACTTATACTAGACCGATTGACTGTGTTTGGTATAGGTTGCTGAGTTGTTGTGGACATGATCATAGAAGGCAAAGGTCTCTTAGGCTAAGCATTGAGGATAGGAGGTCTTCGGTGGAAAGGAGTTCCACGTGTTGGCAAGAGGTAGAGACAGTTGATCTTCTGAAGGATCATATCCAGAGCAGAGGGGAAGGTATCTCCTTTGGGCAGAGGCTCATAAATTTAGATTGGGGGAAGGTATCTCCTTTGGGAAGAGGCTCATAAATTTAGATTTGGGGAAGGTATCTCCTTTGGTCCGAGGCTCATAAACATTGTAATTGGGAAGGTTTCTCAAAGAAGTTTGAGATAAATTTTAGAGAAAAGTTTTGTGGACGTAGCCCAGTCATTCTGGGTGAACCATGTTAAAATTGGTGTCACTTTGTGGATGATATTGTGCATTGCTTTGATATTTCTTTGGGTATATTGCTTTACTATTTTGAAGTATAAAGGAAAAAGTAAAAAGAGGTCTTATACTGTTCACCCCCCCTCTCAGTATAAGCTTGTGTTCTTCAAGATGATCAAGTGGTCATGTACAACCAAATGTAAGAAAAAAATATTAAGCATATTATTTCTTGATATGCATTATGTTCATGGGCTCTTTTAGTTTAGTGACATCAAGGGTAGGTAAGAACTATGTCCCTAATCCATGTTAAACTTACAACGGCACTGAGAGGGGGGGTGAATTAGTGTGACTTATTAAAATCTTAAATCTATAATTCTTAATCTTTGGAGTAATGCAAACTTAAAAATAGATACAACAATTATAACAAGAGAGCATCACACAACACAATATTTTAATGAGGTTCACCAATGTGGCTACTCCTCAAAAAATTGATCGCTTGGACTCCCATCCAAATCTAGCCTTAGCAAAGCAATCAATTTTACAATAAATTTACCAGACACCCTCTTGGAAGGAGCACCAACCCCTGATTTATCTGCACCAACAGAAACGAGCACCAACCCCTGATTTACCAGCACCAACTGGAAGGAGCACCAACCCCTGATTTGTCTGCACCAACAGAAAGTAGCACCAACTCTAGATGCCAAGCAGCAACTTGGACTGCAATTCTGAATCTATAAGTGTTACAAAAAAATACCTTTGCATTCACAAGATCCTGACTGGTCTACAACTTACTGTTTGCAAGACACTCTCATCTGCTATTCTGCTGTAGCCGAAACCAATGATCGAATTTACCTTTTGTGCACTCTACTTTCTCTACTTTCTCTACACACATGTTTTGCACACTCTGTGCCGTTACAGCCAATCGATCATCTCTACCCTTTTCTCTCTTTTCTCTCAGTGCGCTTTCACTTCGCACTTAGCTCGATTCAACACGACTCGCTCACTTTGCGCACTTCGGGCAAGAATCACACACTTCGATCGGTACATCAAATCTTCAAACAACCCTCCTTTTATAATAAAGTTTTCATGATGAAAACCCTAATCTTAGTCGACTATAAAATCCTAATTTCATCGACTGTAAACCCTAGCTTTCGTCGGTTGCAAACCCTAATTTTAGTCAGCTGTTATCGGTCTTCGTCGGCTTCAACTTATCTGACTTTGTAGCTTCTTTTGTTCCTGTTTGCCGTGAAACCACAACATTTCATGATATCGTGACACTTTTGCATCCGTACACTTTATTTTGGCATTTGTCACGATATCGCGACACTTCTGCCTTTGTCGACTTCAACTTTGCTTTTGTCGCGATATCGCGACACTTTTGCCTTCGTCAACATCAATTTTGCTATTGTCGTGATATCGCGACACTTCTCCCTTCGTCGACTTCCTTTCTACTTTTGTTGTGAAATCATGACACTTCTACTTTCATACTTTTCTTCTTTGCTTTTGTCACGAAATCGTGACACTTCTCCTGTTGAAGTCCTGCTTTCTATTTTTGTCATGAAATCATGACACTTTCTACAACCGTACGCTGCTATTTCAATTTGTCGTGAAATTGTGACACTTTTGCATCTACATGCTTTCTTTTCTGCCTATCTTGAAATCATGACACTTTCTACATCCATACGCTTTCTCTTCAACCTATCGTGAAATCATGACACTTTCTGCATCCGTACGCTTTCTCTTCAACCTGTCACGAAATCGTGACACTTTCTGCATCCGTATGCTTTCTCTTCAACCTGTCATGAAATCGTGACACTTTCACTTCCTTGCACTCTTCTCTGCTTGCACTAGCGAAAACATGACATGTCACAAAATCATGACACCTTTCACTTCCGTACACTCTTCTCTGCAAGCACTAGCGAAAACATGACATGTCGTAAAATCGTGACATCTTTCGCTTCCGTACGCTCTTCTCTGCAAGCACTAGCAAAAACATGACATGTCATGAAATCACGATAGTTTTCCCCCTTGCGCCTCCTTCGAACATGTCACAAAATCGTGACAGTTTTCTACTTGCCTTCTTCTCTTTCAACATGTCGCGAAATCGTGACACTTTTACCTCTGCTTCTCTCTCTTCCAATATGTCGCGATATCGTGACATTTTTCCCTGCATTTTCTCTCTCCTCTGATATGTCACGAAATCACGACATTTTTCTTTGCACTTTCTCTCTCCTCCAATATGTCATGAAATCGCGACAGTTTTCTTATTTTCTGAGTATGTCGCGATATCGCGACACTTTTCTTACTTGTCTTTTTCTTTGATTTTTTGCATAAGGGCCACTTAGGTCTTTTTGGAAAAACACTGTACATATTCTGAGAGATCTCTGAACTTCCTGTTTGCTGTATCTAAATAGCTTCTGAGCATCTGAACTTCCTGTCCCCTGAATAAAATTATCTAACTGATTGTGTTGACAACAATGACAATCATGTGGTTCCACCTTGCTCAACAATCTCCCCCTTTGGAATTGTTGGCAACACATGTGCATCTTCCTGTAGCTCTTCTCCCCCTTTGACAATAATACCAAAGGGCTACTGCAGACTCCCCCTGAGTCCATGCACAACATTCTCAGGAAAATTTTATTACACTTAGTAATAAATAAGAACATGAGCAAGAAGATAAACAAATACTTCAATGCTCCCCCTGAGAATGTGATCCCTGTAGCTAGTCACTTCTTGGGAAGCGTGACCACACCCAACTTATTACGAAGGTACTCAAAAGCTTCCTTGGGCAATGGTTTTGTGAAGATATCTGCTACTTGCTCTATAGTTGGAACAAAATCCAACTTAACCTCACCTTCCGCAACTTTCTCCTTCAAAAAGTGATATCGAATAGCAATGTGTTTTGTGCGTGAATGCATAACCGGATTCTTGGAGATGTTAATGGCACTGGTGTTATCACACATAACTGATATTGGTTCATTGAAGTTGATACCCAGATCTTTCAGGGTTTGTTTCATCCACAATATCTATGTACAACATGTTGTTGCTGCGATATATTCTGCCTCTGCTGTTGATAAAGAAACTGACTCTTGTTTCTTACTGTGCCACGCGACCAACCTGTCTCCAAGATAGAATGCACCTCCACTGGTACTCTTTTTGTCATCGACACATCCTGCCCAATCTGCATCTGAATATGAAATGAGAGTGAAGTCCTTGCCTTTCGAATACCATAACCCATACTCCATAGTACCCTTGAGGTACCGAAAAATCCTCTTTATCGTTGTCACGTGAGTCTCCTTGGGATTAGCCTGAAATCGAGCGACCATGCAAACTACCTACAAAATATACTGGTCCGGTAGTCTGTCAAGTATAGTAAGCTCCCAATCATGGATCTGTATGTGGTTTGATCAACAAATGGAGATTTTTCATCCTTGCTAAACTTGCAACCTGTCATCATGGGAGTGCTAACTGGCTTACAATCCTCCATTGTGAACCTTTTTAACATCTCTTTCACATATTTAACTTGAGAAATAAATATGCCCTTCTAGTATGATTAACTTGCAATCCGAGGAAATATGATAGTTCACCAATCATAGACATTTCAAACTCTTTCTGCATCTTATTTGCTAAATCTTTACATGACTCATCTTTGCTGCTACCAAATATGATATCATCTACGTATACAACAAGAACAATAAGATGCCCATTTTCTGTTTTGACATACAAATTGTTGTCCACCATACCTTTCTTAAACCCTTGATGAGTGAGATAGTTGTCTAGCCTTGCATACCATGCTCGGGGTGCCTATTTTAATCCATATAAAGCTTTCTTCAACTTGCAAACCAAGTTGGGATCATCACCAAGTTGAAAACCATCTGGTTGCTCAATATAAACCTCTTCTTCAAGTTTCCCATTTAAAAATGTTGATTTTACATCCATCTGATAAACTTTGAAATTCTTGTAAACTGCTAAGGCCAAAAACATTCTAATTGCCTCAAGTCTTGCTACAGGTGCAAAAGTTTCCTCAAAATCAATACCTTCTACTTGAGCATAACCTTTACATACCAATCTTGCTTTATTTTTTATTACTTGTCTGTCTTCATTCAGTTTGTTTCGAAAAATCCATTTAGTACCGATTACATTCTTGTTTGCGAGGTCTAGGTACCAACTCCCAAGTTTTATTTTTCTCAATCTGATCTAATTCTTCATCTATTGCCTTCATCCAACTTTCATCTTTGCTTGCTTCATCAATATTTTTGGGCTCAATGCTGGATAAAAGAGAGTAATTACTTACTACTTTTCTTCTTGTTTGCACACCAGTTGTGGGGTCTCCAATTATTTGCTCTCTAGGATGGTTTTTCTGCCAGCTGCCTATTTTAAATTTCTTATTTTCTTCCTCTTCTGAATCATAACTTAAATCATCTGAGACAATCTTTTGATTCTGTTCAGTTTTGTCTTCCTCATCTCCTTCAATAACTTCTTCATAAATTGGGTAGTTTTCTTCATTGCTAACTACTCGTTCCCTACCTTCATCAAATGTAACACTAGCACTGTCCAAAATTTTCTTTAGCCTTTTGTTGTAGCATTTGTAGGCTTTGCTTGATGGTGAATAGCCAACAAAAATACCTTCATCTGCTCTATATTCAAATTTACCAAGATTATCTTTAGTTCTTTTGATGTAACACTTACAGCCAAAAAATCTCTGAGATGTTTTGTTGTTGCCTTTCTGCAGAACCACAACTCATAAGGAGTTTTGTTTTCATGTGTTCTCAGCATGTACCTATTTTGAATGTACACAATAGTATAGACTACTTCTTTCCAAAATTTATCTGCTACTCTGCTCTCAGTCAACATAGTCCGGGCCATTTCCTGTACTGTCCTGTTCTTTCTTTCTACCACACCATTTTGTTGAGGTGTCCTGGCTGCTGAAAACTATCTCCTAATGCCATATTTATCACAGTACTCTATAAACTCATCTGAAATGAATTCTCCTCCTCTATCTGATCTTAAATTTTTGATCCTCTTTCCTGTTTCATTCTCAACATGGTTTTTGAAAGACTTGAACATTTCAAAGGCTTCTGTTTTCTGCTTCAAGAAGTATACCCATGTCATTCTAGAGTAGTCATCAATACACAGCATAAAGTATTTGTCACCATTTATGCTTTGCATTCTCATGGGTCCACACAAATCAGTATGTATTAGTTCCAATGGTTTGCTTGTATTGTACTCTTTTGTTTTGAATGTGACTCTAGTCTGCTTCCCCTTCTGACATGAAGCACAAATGCTATTTGAAGGTTTGCTGATGGTGGGAATATCTCTCACTGCCCCTTTTGAGCTGATTTTCACCAAATTATCAAAACTGATATGACCGAGTCTTTTGTGCCACAACCAGTTTTGTTCTTCTTGACCAATGAAACAGGCTCCCTCTGAATTCTCTGAAAGTGTGTACAAGGTTGCCAGCAGTCCTTGACCCAGTTGCTATCAATTTTCCATTGTTTGTTTTTCTAACTTCATAGCCCTGCTTCTTAAAAACAACTTCATGTCCTTTGTCACAGATCTGACTCACACTTAATAAGTTATGTTTTAGACCATCCACGAACAAGACTTCTTCAGACTTGATTTTTTCGTTAATAATCTTAACTGAGCCTTTCCCTACTATCTGAGCTCCATCATTATTCCCAAACTTTACAGAGCCACCTTCATATTTCTGAAACTTTTCAAATTTTTGTTTATCACTTGTCATATGACTTGAGCATCCACTGTCAAGTATCCATGGTACATATTTATTCTATGCTTTGAAAGTTGTTTGCACTATCAAGGATTCCTTAAGTTGCTCTTTCTGTTTCCATTCTATTTTGACTACCGTATTGGGCTCTAGTTTTGATTTTCCTTTTTCAGTATCTCGTGCATGTTTTTTAGGAAGTTTTCTATTCTGTTTCATCCTATTTGATTGAAATTTTCTTTCTTGAAAATGATTTGAAGTAAATGCACTTCTACAGTTTCTTGCAATGTGTCCAAAATTATGACAGTTAAAGCATTCTACTGCATAATTCATCAGAGGTGAGAAAGCATTTCTACTTGTGAATTTTCTCGGTCCTACATTATACTTGCAGTCTGCAATCTTATGACCATAGCCATTGCATTTAAAATAGAAACCAGAGAAAGGATAATTGAACCTGGGTGATGGTCTGTGCCATGCTGTTGTAGGGGCCATGAATCTTCTCTTTCTTTGATGCATGACCTTGGTGAATCCATCATTATCAACATTCTTTTCGTGTCTGGCATTATCATCTTTTTTTGCATGAATCGTTTTACCTTTATCAACCTGTTTCTTATCTTCATTCTTTACTGGTTCTACATTTTTGCCCTTAGAGCTATTTGAAGATTCTCCTTCGATGAAGCCCAGACCAAATTTGATGCCTGCAGGTCTTTGGTCATTTAAAATCTTATCCAGTTTCATAGAACTTTCCTCGTGTTTGTGATAACAGCTAATTTTATGCTCCAACTCTACTAACTGCATCCATAAACCAACATTCTCTTCTTCTAGTTTGCAGCAGACATCTATTTTCATGGTAATCTAAATTTCGAGCTCTTCGGTTATCTTCTTGTATTCTTCTATCTGTACTTTCAAACTAGTTATGATGTCGTTTGCATCCTCAAGCCTTTTTGAAAGTTTCTTATTCTTTTTCTTCTCTATTTTCCATTCTTCAAGAGCAGAGGTCAACTCACCTTCTAGATCAACTTCAGCCTCAGATTTTTTACCACATACCTCACAGTTTACTCCTGCTTTTTCTGATTTTTCTTCTTCAAATGCCATGAAAAGAGCTTCACCTGTTTCTTCTTCAGAATCCTCACTAGAGCTGTCTTCAGATGAACTGGCATTCCTTGAGATGAAACTTTTCTTTTTGAAGTTGCCTTTTTTGAAGTTTGTTTTCTTCTTCCAATCACTTCTCTCTTGGTGCGATCCTTCATCATTTTTGTTCTTTTCATTCAGAGGACATTTAGTCACAAAATGCCCGACACCTCCATAGTTGAAACATTTAAAAGGCAGCTTTCCTTTGTATTTTCCTTTTCCCTTTTTTAGTTTTCTAACGAAGTTTGCTTCTTCTTCATCTGAAGTCTCTTCTTCCTCAGGATCTTGTTTTGCATTTTTATTTTTAATGGCTTTGAAAGCCGCTTCTCTGTCTGTGGGTTTAGCTCTTCCTATTCTCATCTCATAAGCAGTTAAAGAACCATGCAACTCATCCATACTAAAGAAATTTAGATTTTTTGCTTCTTCTATCATTGAGACTTTAGAATCAAATCTGTGAGGAAGAGATCTTAATACCTTTTTCATGATAGAAGAGTCACTTACGTCATCGCCAAGACCTCTCATCGCATTTGTGACTTCATTAACCCTCAGCATGTATCCCTCTATGTTCTCATTGTCATTCATCCTTAATGCTTCGAACTGAGCTCGATGTATTTGTAGCTTGGCTTCCTTGATCTTATAGTCTCCTTCATGAATGCTCTTTAGTTTGTCCCAGATTTCTTTTGCCATTTTACAGCTTATGATTTTTTCCAGTTCACTGTCTACTAATCCACTCATGATAGCATTCTTTGATTTTGAGTTATTCTCATATAGTTTCTTTTCTTCAACCTCTTTTGGAGCAGTGATGGGATCTGTGTATCCACTATGTACTGAATCCCAGATGTCGTATCCTAAAGCGCAGAGATATACCTGCATCCTGAATTTCCAGTATGCGTAATTAGATCCATCAAACACTGGTGCTCTGTTTGATGAGAAACCTTCACCGCCTGCCATTGTGATAAATCCAAGATCACCCTAGCCGATTGAGCTTGAACAGGAACCTTGCTCTGATACCAATTGTTAAACTTACAACGACACTGAGAGGGGGGGTGAATCAGTGTGACTTATTAAAATCTTAAATCTATAATTCTTAATGCTAGAGTAATGCAAACTTTAAAATAGATACAACAATTATAACAAGAGAGCATCACACAACACAAGATTTTAACGAGGTTCACCAATGTGGCTACTCCTCAAAAATTGATTGCTTGGACTCCCATCCAAATCCAGCCTTAGCAAAGCAATCAATTTTACAATAAATTTACTAGCACCTACTGGAAGGAGCACCAACCCCTGATTTATCTGCACCAACAGAAAGGAGCACCAACCCTTGATTTACCAGCACCAACTAGAAGGAGCACCAACCCCTGATTTATCTGCACCAACAAAAAGGAGCACCAACTCCAGATGCCAAGTAGCAACTTGGACTACAATTCTGAATCTATAAGTGTTACAAAAAAATACCTTTGCATTCACAAGACCCTGACTGGTCTACAACTTACTATTTGCAAGACACTCGCATCTGTTGTTCTGTTACAGCCGAAACTAGTGATCGACTTCACCTTTTGCGCACTCTACTTTCTTTGCTTTCTTTGCACACATATTTTGCACACTTTGTATCATTACAACCAATCGATCGTCTCTGCCCTTTTCGCTCTTTGCTCTCAATGTGCTTTCACTTCGCACTTAGCTCAATTCGACATGACTTGCTCACTCTACGCACTTCGGGCAAGAATCACACACTTTGATCGATACATCAAATCTTCAAACAACCCTCCTTTTATAATAAAGTTTTCATGATGAAAACCCTAATCTTAGTCGGCTGTAAAATCCTAATTTTGTCGACTGTAAACCCTAGCTTTCGTCAGTTGTAAACCCTAATTTCAATCGGCTATCATCGGTCTTCGTCGACTTCAACTTATCTGACTTTGTAGCTTCTTTTGTTCCTGTTTGCCATGAAACCACAACATGTCACGATATCATGACACTTTTGCCTTCGTACACTTTATTTTGGCATTTTTCGCGATATCGTGGCACTTCTGCCTTTGTCGACTTCAACTTTGCTTTTGTCGCGATATCGCAACACTTTTGCCTTCGTCAACATCAATTTTGTTGTTGTCACGATATCGCGACACTTCTCGCTTCATGGAATTCCTTTCTACTTTTGTCATGAAATCGTGACACTTCTACTTCTGTACTTTACTTCGTTGCTTTTGTCATGAAATCATGACACTTCTCCTGTTGAAGTCCTGCTTTTTGTTTCTATTGCGAAATCGTGACACTTTCTACAACCGTACGCTGCTATTTCAATCTGTCATGAAATCACGACACTTTCTGCATCCGCATGCTTTATTTTCTACCTGTCATAAAATCATGACACTTTCTGCATCCATACACTTTCTCTTCAACCTATCGTGAAATCGTGACACTTTTTGCATCCGTATGCTTTCTCTTCAACCTGTCGCAAAATCATGACACTTTCTGCATCCGTATGCTTTCTCTTCAACCTATTGTGAAATCGTGACACTTTCGCTTCCTTGCACTCTTCTCTGCTTGCACTAGAGAAAACATGACATGTCACAAAATCATGACACCTTTCGCTTCCGTACACTCTTCTCTGCAAGCACTAGCGAAAACATGACATGTCATGAAATCGCGACATCTTTCGCTTTTGTACGCTCTTCTCTACAAGCACTAGCAAAAACATGACATGTCGTGAAATCGTGACAATTTTCCCTGCTTGCGCCTCTGCTTCGAACATGTCACGAAATTGTGATAGTTTTTCAACTTGCCTTCTTCTCTTTCAACATATTGCGAAATCGTGACACTTTTACCTACTGCTTCTCTCTCTTCCAATATGTCGCGATATTGCGACATTTTTCCCTGCATTTTCTCTCTCCTCCAATATGTTGTGAAATCGGAAAATTTTTCTTTGCACTTTCTCTCTCCTCCAATATGTCACGATATTGCGACAGTTTTCTTGTTTTCTAAGTATGTCGCGATATCACGAAACTTTTCTTACTTGTCTTTTTCTTTGATTTTTTGCATAAGGGCCACTTAGATATTTTTGGAAAAACACTGTACATATTCTGAGAGATCTCTGAACTTCCTATTTGTTGTATCTGAATAGATTATAAGCATCTGAACTTCCTGTCCCCTGAATCAAATGATCTAACTGATTGTGTTGACAACAATGACAATCCTATGGCTGCACCTTGCTCAAAAATCCAATGGTTGCAGTTATGACAAAGGGACCAAGAGGATTTTGTCCTCCAAAAGGACTTAGTTTGGATAAAAATTTTAATTCCAAAAATTATAGTCTTTTCATGGCTGGTTATCCAAGGAAGAATTCTAACCATTGATAATATGATATGTAAAGGTATTTTTATCACTAATCGTTGTTATCTGTGCAGGGCTAATTGGGAGACCATTTATCACATTTTCCTTAAGTGCCCTTTTTCCTTGACTATCCTAAGTGGGGTTTTTCAGGCCTTCAATATTTCATGGGTTAAACCAGCCATCGTACTTGATTTGTTCATCCAGTGGCCTTGCCCATTTTCAAGCCAAAGACTTAGATACATGTGGAAAATTTGTCTCAATCACTATCTTTGGCAGGTGTGGTTAGAAAGGAACCATAGAGTCTTTAATGAGTCTATCCATGATCATCAAACTATCATTGCCAAGATCCTATCCTTTGCCAATGAGAATGTGAACCTTATCCCTTTTGATAGTTGTAAACCTCATCTACAGGAGACCATGATTGCTCAATATTTAAGCTTAACCTTGTTAGATGACTCTGTGCCTAGGGTAGTCAACCCCAGAGCCAATGTTAAGTGGTCTCCACCTCATACGGGTTGGTTTAAGCTTAATTTTGATGGAGCAGCTAAGGACAATCCTAGTAGAGCAGGCGTTGGTGGAATTGTTCGAGATCATAATGGGAATATGATGCTTGAGTTTTCTGAATATTTGGGAACAAGGACGAACAATGAAGTTGAAGCTAGAGCTATGTGGAGAGGTCTTCAAATGACTCAAGACTTAGAAGGTAATTTTATCATAGAAGGAGACTCTATGCATGTTATAAATCTCCTCAATAATTGGAAAACACCTCCTTGGAGGATTAAAACAATTTTTGAAGAGGATGGGATCCTTTTCTAGGGAAGACAGGACAAAAAATCCCAACATGTATTTCAAGAAGCTAACAAAATTGCTGATAAGCTGGCCAATTTGGGTGTCGATGGTGATGAACTTTTCAAATGGGAGCACGATGTCTCGAGTGAAGTGGATGAGCTTATTCAATAAGAATGCCAAGAATGATAGTTGAATTTACCAATAGGGAAGGCACTGTAAGTTTGAAGGCTAGGAGTATTCCCATCTCTTTTTTGAATTGGATTCACAATAAAAATTATCTGAGATGTCAGTCTTCGTGGATGCTGCTTGGAAATACCACAAAGACTAATGGGGATAGTCACATGTCAGATAACATGTCTCCTAGTCATCTTAGTAATTTGAGGGTGGTTGATAATCATAGGGAAGGAAAGAAATGACAATAGAAGACTTCAAACCAAAACCACGTGGACCACCAGATAGCCACCGCCATAAATCTAGCTAGCAAGTTCACTTCTCCAATGCTGATTGGCCAAGATAGTATGTGGTACCAAAGCATGTCATATATGAAAGAAAGAAATTACCAAATAATTATTAAGAGTAACTGTCAATATAGAGCTTATGGGAGTTTTTTTCAGTACTCTGCTATGTGTGTCTATAGCTTTTTGTTTCTCCATTGTATCAAGGAAGGGATCCGTGTCTGTTTCTTTTTTGTAATTATGATGCATGTGTGTTTTCTTGGGGTATACACAAAATGTTGTATGGGAAGTTTCTTTTTGATAACAGGCTATGTGCCTTACCGGATGTAATGGATTTGGTGGCATGTAGATTTTACATATATAGGATCCTTAGTAAGGATACGTTCATCAACAACACTGGGCTGATTTTTGTAAAAGGTTTTGGGTCAACCTGTAAAATTCGGTATTAATGCTATAGTATCTTATCTACCAAAAAAAACAAATTACCTTTAAGGTCATATTTGGTATGAGTATTTTTTTTTTTTTTCTTTAGGGACAAGGTCTCCCACTACAAAGGAGTAGGTTCATACCCTCTTGTGATAATACCATCAAATTTTATTGTGATAAACCCTAAGGTGTTCTAAAGCATTGACATGATGTTCATCAGACAATTCTAACTAGGCAAGAAGGCCATCATGGTATTTGTCATTGATAAAATAATATTTTAGAAAAACCTAAGGGATGGGACTTCTAGATCAAATGGAAAAAATACTTTAGAACTATATACCAAAGCATAAGGGGTTGCACAAATTAGTGTATGAACACTAATGCGATAGGCCAAAAATATAGGATAGAACTGGATATGACAATCACATCCATTCTTATTAACAAACTTCTTGATTATATTTATTAGGGTTTTGTTTGGACACTTTTGCTTGACCATTACCTTGTTACTAATAGGACATGGAGCATTTGTGCTATATATTATATTTAGCACAAAATATTTTATGATATTTATTCTTAAAAGGAGTGACACTATCAAATAGGATCATAAAGGGAATTTTGTAGTGGCAAAGGATCTAGTTCAAGAGAAATTTAGACAACTATACATTGGTAATAAAGGATAAAGGCATGGATATAACCCACTTAGTGAAATATTTAGTAGCAGTAATAATAAACTTATGACCATCTAATGAAGGATTTTTTATCAACAATATTGAGATCCCACATAGAAAAGGGTAAAGGATAAATAATACATTATAGATCTTGGGTAGAGGCATGGACTAAATGGCCATGCTTTTGACATTTTTCACACTTATTAATATAATCACAAGAATCCTTCTCCATACTAGGCCATTAATAACCCATCTATAGAAGGTTATATACAATGAAAATACCACTAAAATATCCACCATAGGAGCCATCATGAATATCCTAGATAGCCACTTTGGCTTCACTAGAGGCTAAACAACAAAGCAAGATACTATCAAAGGAGTGATAGTGTAAAATTTTATTGAAGATAGCATAATGGCATGCTCGTTAATGGATTATTCTACATTCATGACAATCAAGATCCTCAAGAATAGAACCATCCTAAAGAAATGCAGAAAGTGTGTGTACCACATATCTTTAAGGGTAGAATATTTGGCTAAAAGGACATCAAGGGAGTGATATTAGTAGAATTAGTGTATATATTTTCATCCTAAGTTATAATGGTAATAAAAATACTATAGTAGCCATAACATCTACATATTGATTGCTATAATTAGGTACAACCTCAATGGTGACCTAATCAAAGAAAGATAAGAGCTGATTAACAATGTCCTTATAAGGATTTTTTTCATCCTTGGTCTAATATATGTCATTGGCCCAATTAAGAACTAGCTAGAAATTAGTAAATATAAATAGAATTTTTATCTTTAAGGAAAGGGAAATATGGATATCCAAAATGAGGGCTTCACATTCACTACTGTTATTAGCATAGGAAAACTAAAGCTTAAATGGAAAAGGGATGATTTGTTGCTATGGGTTTTTTAAAATGATGCCAATACATACACTTTTAGCACAATAAGGGAGACCAAAAAAAACTTCCAAGTATTAAGTGCATCCGCCCCAATAGAGAAAACAAATGTATCCAAAAAGTTTACAATTAGGGGATGAGCATATTCTAAACGAGAGGTAGCTAATAAGTTTGTAAATACTTGGCCCTTTATGGATTTTGTATTAATAAATTATCAGTCAAAATTGTTAATATACAAGACCTATTTAGTAATTCATCTAGACAAGTGTACTTTGGACATTAAGTATCACAAGGGATCTATGTTAGAAAAACATAAGTTTTCTAACTAAGCATGTAATGCCAAAGCTTTGGTATAGCAAAGACAATACTAAGGCAATTCTATAGAATTATAATGGGTTTTGTAAATGACTAAGGTGTGGATAATGTAATTTATGGAATGCTCATTCCATTTATCATCATGTTGAGTCATCATAGCACCTATTGAATGATAAAAAGTAGACATGTATAATAATAATTTTTTGAGAGATTCAAGTATAGAAGGTAATTTTTTAAAGCTTAAAACACCACTTGACATTTCCTATTTAAAATTATTTCATATAAATTTGGAGAGTGGATGACACTTGTTAGAAATATTGGCAATAAATAACCTAAGGGCATATATTTTAATTTGAAATCTATGCAACTAAGTTATAGTATTAGGGGTAGGTATGTCAGTAATTACCTTAATCTTAGATAGATCAATCTCAATGCCTCAAAAATAGATAATGGATCCCAATAATTTACCTAAATTGATACTAAAAATATACTTTTATGGATTGAAGCAAACATTGTAAGCTATATGGAATTCAAATATGTTCCAAAGATCACAAGGATGATATTCATGATTAACTAATTAGCCAAGAAGTTTGTCAACATAATAATAAATTATGTCATGAATCATATAATGAAAGATATATAGCATGATCCGTTGGTATGTGGCACCAACATTTTTAAGACCAAAAGGTATGGCTTTCCAATTGAAAGTGCCCCAAGGAGCAGTGAAGGTAGATTTAGCCTAGTCCTTGAGAGCAATCCTTATCTAATTATATCTAGAGAATCCACCATAAGGATCAACATTACACAACCAATAGTAAAATATACTATCACATCAATATTAGGTAAAGGAAAATAATCCTTTGGATAGGCTACATTAATTTATTATAAGTTAGTGCATATGTGTATAGGACCTTATTTCTTAATAATAGGTACAATATCTAGAGATCCGATCAAAATAATCAATGGATTTGATAAATTTAACATCTACATGCTTCTACATCTTGTCCTTGACAAGGAGAGTGAACTTAGAGTACATTTTATAAAGTTTTTGCTATGGATTTGGATTCTGGATGGACAACTAAATTATGACTGACCAAGGATGGATCTAATCTAGGCATATCAACATAATTTCATGCAAATATATTACAAAACTTCTAGAGATATATATTCTAGGTATTCATGAATGGTTAGGGTAGTTCCTAATTTAAGATTTTTTAGATTGTATCAATACCTATATTAACATCCACAATATCATCAATGAGAAGATGAGACACATCTTTAAGTTGAGTAGAGGTAGGAAGAACTCCTAAGTCCTCAAGGTCTATGGGATTAACAAAAAGAGATTTAGGTGTTTGCAAAACAAAAGTTTTAGTCATCACAAAGTTGAAATCATCTATACATGATCTCAAAAAATGAATCAAAAGGGTAAAATTCCATGTTAGACAAGCCTAGACTAGTAACAAATATGGAAGCAACTAGAGTGGTTTAATATATTCCAACAAGATAACAAAGGTAGAGGATATAAGGTCAAAGTAGAGACTAAAGTTATTTATCATCTACCTCATACCATTGAGAATCATAAAGGGAATGGTATGGTGAAGGAGGATCGTCATCAATGTCAGGGCTAGAGGACAAAAGGAAAGGTAAAGGCTTGGTATTATTAGAAATGTAGCCAATCCCATGATGACTAGACTATGTGTTAGCTTCTAAAGGTTCTTCAATGTATTTTTCATGTTGATCGAGGCCCTTCTTGAGATACCCCATATTAAAAGTAATTTTCTTAGGGACAAGGTAATCAAGGGATAAGTAACATGATGCAAATTGTCTCAGGTAAAAAATTATTTTTTCATTTATGTGCTCTACATTATATGTGCTACCACACACAAAACAAAAACTTCTAATTTGTATGATGGAACACTTAGTAGTGGATGGACCATAGTAATGATGGTATGTGAATAGGGTCGTAAGGTAAGACACAAGGTTGGGATAGGAGGAGATAGAGATGAAGAATAATGGCTAGACACAATAGGATGATCTAGCAAGGATGGTTCTAAAGTTGCAACTCGAGCTATGGTTAAAGGTAAGAGATGCAAGGAAGGATGAAAGGTTTCACAAATTTAAGCCATTGAATAATAAGAAAAAGGTTCATAATTAGCATGGATATATACTATTTTACCTTAATATTCATATTTGAGATACTGATGATCAGTGGAAGGTATGACTCACATGGCATGAATCTATGTTTTTCATAATAGGATGTTTGAAAAGGAACAACATAGATCAAGGTATAAAGCACATGGGGACCAACTTTGAAAGGTAAAAAAAAATTATCATAAGCTCCACATTCCCCATAATCAGATGCATGCACAATCAGTTTTGTCTACTATAAGTTAAACTATGTTAGGCCAAGGCAATTGATAAAGTCCAAATTATAAGATATCGATAAGGCTAGATCCATTATCCACCAAGAATCATTTAGTATATTTTTCTTTTATATGGCATGTGATTTGAATAGGATGATCACCAAGAAGAGATATTTATGGAATATCGGTATCCTAAATGGATATAAGATGACCATCCAAAGTACCAACAACATTAATGTTGTAAGGGGAAAAATACTAAATAACCACACAATCACTAAGGAGTTGGAGAAGCATATCATGGTATTAGAAGATGTTATAAACAATTCCAAGATATAAATATTAACCTTCTTATTACCAGAACTCCATGTCTATTGTCTACACACATCTTAGTAGAGTAATATTTCTAAAACTTTACCTTATCATAGTCTACTTTACTATCTATAAATTGTTAGTTTCCTTCCTCGAGCATAAGTGCAACCATATTATAATGGTATTTTAACAAATCATAATGGTATTATTTTAATAAATAGTTTAGTAGTCTTAAAAAGTTGAAAGTTCCAATCCATACTTTGTCTCATAATTTAAACAACAATCAACAACTCCATGAAGTCTGTTTGATATCATATTCTACTTCAACATATAAAAATTCTTCTTTCTTCACAAAATCATAGTTTGCTTTACCATATTTGGACTATACTTTTCTCCAATGTGATAATCTGTAAATGGTTCCCCTAGAACATTTTATAATCATCTAGAACATTATTTTGAGTTTTCTCCTTTTAGTTTTTTCTTGTCAACTTTTTCTAAACTTACTACATCCTCTAACCATGGAAATGAGAATTTAACTTTATGATCCTCTATTAAAACCCCTCTATTGGGTAGCCTATCTACATATTTTTTCCCTTCCCTTAATGTATATGTAAACCTAATTTTTCCAACTTTGTATCAATGTCTTGTATTTCCATAATGATCTCTTGTATGTTCCATGGAACCTTTCCTTTCATCAAAATTGTATTTATTACTACTAGAAAATTACCTTCCATGCATACATTGTTCCATTTTATTTCTCTATATACTTGTAATCCTTCTAAATTTACCCAAGATTTAGCTTATCTTTTGTCTTAAATCCACTATTAAAATCATAATGTGAGGAGATCTCAACCCTATTATTTTCTATCAAACCTCTATGATTCAAGATTAGAGATTGATTGAGTTGATAGGGTTGGTTTAGACTCCTCTATGGCTAGAAAAATATTATTTTTGATTACCTGTAAACTACTTTCCTTTCATTTAAATATTCTTTTATTGATTTCTAGGAATATAGTCTAAATCATTATATCTTTTCACGTATCCTAGATTATCTATAGTGTATCATGTTTAAAACTACTATGCCATTAATTTAATAATTCTTCAATTCTACCATTCAGAACCATGCATTTACAAAATATATTAAGAATCCATTGCCATAGTTCCCAAACTATTGAGCAGTGTCCCAAGATATGGTCTATACTCTCCTCCTCCTTTTTACATAGAGCACATTATGATGGGCCATGAAAAACCCTTCATTAGGTTATCTTGAGATAAAATTTTCCCATGACCTACTAAACATACAAAAATTTTGATTTTTGGAATGCTCGAACTATCCCAAATATCTCTCCATATTCTTATGGTATTCCTATTTTGTGTGTGCTTTACATTATATATGCTTCTTGCTATGTATTATCCTAAGAAATTTAACTCCCAAATCAACTTATCCTTTGCTTCCCTCCAATTAATCATTGTTATATTTCTTCTCAATTACCTCATAGCAACAATCTCTAGTATACTTGTGAAAATACATATTTCCATTTTATCTTCCTTCTTGATCCTTGCATAAAATGTTTGAAATCCAATCGCCATATTTATCTTGAAGTAATATCATACATGGTTTCAAAATTAGATTTAGATTGAGTGGTATTTTACTACACTAAGTATCCATCGAAATAGAATTTTTTCTCTAGTTCCCACCACCCATCTTAGATATGTAATCACTAAATCAATTGATTTTTTTCAACCATTCCATGGTGCATAACCATCTAGTAGAGAATATAGTAAAGATTAATCTTGTGTTATTGGGCTCAATATACTTAGAGGAATTCTTGGCCATTGTATTTGAGTCTCTTTGTACACTATCCTAACTACTTTTTCCCTTAGATCCAAGTTTACAAACTTAAACCAAGACCTTCCCTAGTTTTATCATTACACACCTTTCTCTGTTTCACCAAAGGAAATTTACTTTTATCATGTAATCTTGACCATAAAAATAACCACATAATATAGATTAAAAATATTTGTATTAACTTTGGCATAATATACAAGGACATATTGTAGACATGGAAAGTTGACCCATAAAAATGACTCAATATTTCCTTAGATCCTTAGGAATCTACCCAAGCTTCCTAAGTGCAAAATTGGGGCCTATTTCACCTCTTCCTTTGTCTTTTTTTCCCTAGATTTACTAAATTTGTACTTGATAAATACAAGGCACAAATCTAGCTTTCCAAATTCACACCCTATAATTACTAGACATGAATTTGGTATTCTAGGGATTTTTCTCTCAAAAACCCCACCCCTCGTTAGCCCGTTTTTATGTCAGCCCTTGCCCACAGTGAACTTTCATTTTCCCATCCTTTTATCCCTTAAAATATCTTATAATTTCAGTATTCAATTATATCTTTTTCCAATAAATTTTTGGGAGAATCCTAGCTCTTAACTCACTCATTGTTCACTAACAAGTGCTCCTCTACTACGATTTGTTGTTTTTGTTGTTTTCTTGATGTGGTGTCAGCTACCCTTGGGGATCAAGTGGAGGAGTATTTGTGGTTGGATAATTCTACCATTATGGAGTGCTTACTTCATATTCTTATTTATTATTGCTTCCTCCATTAGATAACCAAGTTCTTTACTTGCATTATTAGTCATTAGCTCTATTTTTTGCTATTTTGCATTGCATTTTTTGGTGTTTTGGGACCCAAAAAATGTATTTAAATCAAATTTATGCCCTACTCATACAAGATGTAAATTTTGCAAGCTATAATTATGTCCCATAATTACAAGGCATGAATTTTGTCAACTAGGGCTTAGGGCTAAACATTTTCTTCCAAAAACCCTAGTTTGTTGCTTTCATTTTAACTTTCTATCACCTGCATTTTGTTTCATTTAATTTCATTGTTGCATGTCCATTTAATTTTGATTTTTCTTATTCCAAAGGTCAAATATCATTTCATTTTTATTGATTGGCTAAAAAAACCAAGAGGGCTTGACTACTGCACCTCCAAGCCTAGTCATGTAGTAGCCTAAGTAGGCCCCCAAACACTGATCAAATTTTCTAGGGCTTTGTGAATTATTTTACAAGTTTGAATCTATTTGGATATTATAGACATAAGTTAGATCTATGATCAACCATAATAATGTTCCCTAGTGGATTCTTAGGTTGTTTGGTGAGTGTATTTGTTCTTTTCATTTCAAATTTTTACCATAAAATAAAAAGAAACAACATGATCCTTTATTTCTAGGAATTTGAAAGAGTAAAAGCATATAGTTTTCATCCTAGGATTAATTTTGATTGTGCATTCTCTAGAACCCTTGCTCAAAAGAGAAAAGATCTGTCTTATTGCAAGTTTAGTTTTAGTCATCATCAAAAATCAAGAATCATTTTATGGTTAGTTTCTTGTCTTCTTGCATCTTTAGTTGTCTTGCATTGTTATGTCATTTCCATAGCTTAGAATTTAGAAATGCAAAACATAAGTATTTTTAATATACACATCGAACATATCCATATCAGACTTACATCAAATCCTTAAACTATTCCTGGTGAACCCTCAATCCCTAAGCCTCTGCGTGTAGAGAATATAACACACCTCCATGGTCACCTCAACTCCCAACATATCCAACATAGAATCATACATGGTAGGGTAATTTTTTCCCTCTACACATACTAAATATTGGAATGACCTATAATATTTATTTAATTAGCTACACTCTTCTTGTGAATGAAAATCATCTACCTTTCCTTACCCATACTTTATTCTAAACTTTACTTATAAGTGGATTCCACAATTATATCCTTATTCTCCTCTCAAATAAGGTTATCCCTAGATATGTTGTTGGTATTTTTGCCTCCTCCATTTGAAGTACCCTACACATCCCTACTTTTATTCTAGCTAGAGTGTTTAGAAAATAAATTTTGGATTTTTTCCTATTGAATTTCTACCTAAAGACACTTTTATATTCCTTTAAAAAATTATTCAAATTGTTGGCCTTATGTTTCCCTTCCCTTCCAAAAAGAGTTGTATAATCTACAAACTATTGATGGGTGATGTTGTAGATGTTATTACTAGTCTTATATCCAATTATTAGCCTATATTTATATATATTCTTTAGGTTCCTTCCCAATACCACTACCATGATAATGAACAAATATGATGATAAAGGATATCCATTTCTAAGACCCCTCTTGGATTTAAAAAAAATTATCACTAGCCCATTTACTAGCACTTAATATCATACTATAGAGATAATTTTTAATGTGTCTTACCCATTTCATTACAAATCCAAACTTTTATAATACTATAAAAAGAAAATCCCATTGAACTCTATCATTTCTCTCTTTTATAAAAGCTTTTGAATACATTACTTTATGAGATACTATGATCATGTCCAAAATATGTCTCCCTTTAACAAAATCCTCCTAGATATTCTAAAACAATTTTGTCTAATAGTGTTAACCTATTTTCCATCACTCTGGAGATTATCTTATATGCCATATTACATAGATTTATTGGCCTAAATGAATCAAACAATTTAGCATAATTATTTTTTGGAATTAGGGTAAGATATATTACATTTATTTTATAAGGTACATATTATTTTACAATTAGACTATTCCACTCCCTCCAAGAAAAATATATGTTTATAGAATGTTGCAAAGAGTCCATCCAGACCTTGGGATTTATCCTTTTCAAAAGAGAAAATAGGTGAATGAATCTCTTCTAGAGCAATATGCTCCATCAGTTTGCTATTACCATAATTTTTTATACCTTAAGGTACTTGTTGCAGTTGATTATAATTAAGAACTTTAATCTCCTCTAGTATTATAATATCATCATAAAAAAGTCTTGCCTCCTTTCCAATTTAACTCTAGTTTTCAATCCAAACCCCTTCTATCGATTTAATTCTAGATGTTGATCTCTATCCTATTGTCACCTTATGAAAAAATTATGATTCTATCTCCTTATCTTAACCAAGACTATATTAATTTTAATCTCCAAATTTCTCTTCATGACTTATGATATTATGATATTCACTAGCTCTCTTTCCTTTGATCTTGGATTATTGTACTCATCATTATGAAAATTTGAAAGTTTCTCTTTTTGTTCTTCTTCACAAAAATATTTCAAAAAGTGTTCTTATTCTATTCTTTTAATCCAAATGTCATTGATTTAATTTGTTTTAGAAGTGTAAATAGCCCATCAATTTTTGAAGAATTCCATATTTCCACTATCATATCAAAAAATTGAGGATGGTGTTTTCACATATTCCCATATTTTAAATATGATATTTTTAAATTCACTTACCACCATTTTAACACTTATTAGATAGTGATTTTAACCAATCCTTGTCAAGGTATTAATTTTACAAGTTCCTTCATCAAGCAAATGATCTAAGAGTATGCATCTATCCATTTTTTGTTATCATGTTTAGAACTATACCATAGTTGGTCCATGTACAAATATCCTTCAAACTCAACCTCCTATAGACTATTATTTTGAATGAATGTTGAGAAGTATATTATACTTTATATTTTTTATTATACTAGAGGAATCGGTAACTTGTTACAATTTTCTACACCTCGTTCGAATCTCACTTCTTGTCACCACTATAACCTCCAATTGCATCGAGTAAACCTTTTACGTAGCCAGCTACATTTATGCAACATGCCCACTGGTACTATGGGGCCCGAGGGATTGAAACCCTAGTCTCTGCACTCCTATAGAAGCATTTTTGACCATTGAACCAAGCCCTTAGACCCCTCTCATACTTTATGTTATTTTCCTAATTTTCCTAAATTTTTAACTAGCTTGGTTATGGTATTAAAATCTCCTATGATCATGAATATGGTTTCTTAGTATTTACTTCTTGCAAAGGCTTCATCACCAATCCATACTTATTTTATTCCTAACTGAGTTGTAGGTCCATAAATATTGATGAGGATGAAATGCGTATCTATAAAGTAATAGGTGACTAATGAGGGTATCTAATGCCTAGTTTTATGGATGGTTTCATAAGATGTGCTAATTGGATTTCAACATGTGATAATTTCCCTTGCCACTCAAAAATCCATAGCATCCTATTCACATATTGCCCATTGTTTTAGAAACATCCTTTATTATTTTAGTTTCTTGGATACAAATAATATTAAGCTTATCACTTAAATGGAGTTCTTTGATACACCTCTACTTTTAGGGTTATTAGCACCATTTATATATTCATGTCTCATTAGGGGTTGTTGACCCCTCCTATAAATTACCAATATAATTTTGTTATTTGGTAATGAGAAGTTCAACCAGCTTTTATTATATTTCTTTTTCTATGTTTGCTCTTACTTTACTAGATTTCACTTGATAATTTGAAGGTTTTCCTCTTTTTTCTTTCTAGTATCAATGGTAGGTATTATTATTATGTTCCTCAATATTCTTTCACAACTTTCATTTTCATTAGATATATCATTTCTTGTCTCTACTAAGGAATATTTTGACTCATCCTACTTAGTTTCTAGTATTTACATGTTAATCATGGGGGTATTAACCTCTAACACTATGTTTTCTCTACCACTTTCCTACTTATGAATGGTGCATGGTACTTAGAGAGTGTTAAAAATTTATAATGAGGCACATTCCTTAGGTTCAACAAAAATGTTCATCCCTAATTAGGTTCATATTGAGTAGGCAGTTTATTAGTAATATTCTTATCCTATTGTAACATATCACCTAAGATCTGATATGTATTTTTTTATAGAAATAAATGAATCGATAATTATATTATGGAAATAAGGGCATTTGAGTACATAGGATGACTATTTTAGGCATAAAAATCCTTCAAACAAAAATGTAACTGCCTTTTCCTATACTAAATACATACACCTTGTGAGGGATGATAATACCGCTTGACTTCTCACATGGTCTATTTTTTAATAACTCCTATCATATCCCATTTATTACATCATAGTTAATATTTATTGTGCTTATGACCAAACAATAATATCTAGGGTAATGTTGGAATTTGAGAGATAAATCCCCCTATTAATGTAGAATTTCTACTTTCATACTTTAGGAGTGTCAAGTTCCACTAATCATGCACTCCAAGTACATTTATTAAAAAATACTTTATTCAATGATTTATAATACCAATATTTATCCTTAGTACTTGGATTCAAGTCCTTATCCCATTAATAATGTTGATAATAGTAACTTACTTGTTCTACAGGCTGTAGTTGTAAAAGTTGAAGTGCTTATTTCCTTCCTAGATTTACTTTCTTAAAACATTTCAAGTCTTTTATTCCTCAAGGCATTTATGTTGTTCGTAGTTTATTTTCTATAATTTTAGAACATGTATTTTAAAATTTATTGTATTTATCTCTTTGTTGGTGCAACATCATCTCAATAGTCTTCAATTATTTTTATTTTGGTTGAAGTGTGTGATATTATGTAGTCTTTAGTTCCTTGTGTTTTTTCTTATTGTCTTAAATATTTTAACAAGATTGATTTTATGATATTTTATTTTCTTTTTTCTTGCTTTGTTCTAAGCTTCTTTATATAATTTTTTTCTTGACATCCTTACTTCCTTTGATGCCTTTACTTCAATTTCTTTAGGATATACATATTTAATCTTAGTTGCTTGTATTTTTTCATATTTTCATCTTTGTTATCCTTTGGATTGGAGTGATATTCTAGACCTTGATGGCTCTAGTTGTATGCCTTAAATTTTTTGACTTATGATATGTTTGGTTGCTTCCTCATTGTTACAAACTTGATCAAGATGATTTGGTTTTGCTTGTGCAAAAAACACATGTTATTTTTATTCTTCTTTTAATTCTTTTTCTTTAACTTAATTTTCTTTAGCTACATTATTTTACTATTCCTTTTTCCAAAATTTATTTTGATTTTATGAATATGAACTATATTATTGTTGGTTCATGTCTCATGAAGGGGATCCAGTTTTAATGTATTATGACAACATTCCCTCATGGTGTGTCTATTTCTTTCACAAACATCTTTTGCATGTGGAAAGTACCTCTGAGAATTATTTCTTTTATTCTAATATCTTCAAAAATTATCTACTTGTTTGAAGTGTTGTGGAGATCTCATGCCTCTTCTTAATGGATGCTTCCCTCTTTGGTTTATAAGTAGTAATTATTGTTATTCTTCAACAATATGTGAGGTCTATACTTTTTCAAGTAGGTTTATTACCTTTTCAAAGGTTGATGCTTGCTAAGTAATATTTAGTGTAGTCATAAAAATACGACATTGATGGGAGAGATCTCAAAATAATAGTAACTAAGATTTGATCAAATACCTAAGTCCATAATGATTACAACAATGATCACAACTCAAATATTCTTCTCATGAATAATTTCAATTTTTCTCCACTCTTCGTATTTAAAAATGGAGCTAGCTCTTGAGGAAGAGAATCTAATTTTGATTCTTGGATTTAGTTACCACTTTTAGCTTCTCCTATGCTTCATTAGTTGTGGTTCAATATTAAATGTATGACTAGACCTTATATACTACTCTATACATGATTATTAGTCTTGTCTTTCTATCTTCCTTTTCAAACGTTATTTGGATTTTATTCTTCCAAATGGATAATGGTCTCATCTATTAATTCATGTACTTCCTAAAACTCAATTCATGTCCTAAGTTTATTATTCCAAGTAGCATAATTATTTCCCCTTAACAAATGGAAATTTGGTAACAAAAGTTTGGTTCTCAACTAGCCATTGCAAAATTTTACAAAATTCAAATTTTCTTCTTTTATTGGATTTGCCTCAAAAAACACTTTTTGATAAGTATATAAATGCCTATACATAAAATTTTTATTGATGCTTCAAAATTCAAGTTTTATTGTCTTGGGAAAAAATATTAAATTGTGGGGACTTCCTTGTTTTATGGAATTTTCTCTAATATATTTAAATGCTTCAAAAGTTATATTTCTTTTTTTTTTCTCCTATAATAACAAATGGAGATAAATATGTTATAGGTTTTGATAAGCCTCACTTCAACATATGTGGGATAACGAACTAAATCACTTGATGTCTTTAGAACAAATGAGGTACTCTTTTGACTATAACATGTTATTTTTTCACATATGAGTTGACGCATTCATCTACTTTAAATATTATTTCTTCTATAATTTCCATAGGAATGAGTACTTTAGAATAATTTCATCTATGCACACGTTCCTTTGGAATGAGTACTTTAAACTAGTTTATTACTAGTTTACTACTTTTTTGAGCCTTCATAGATTGCTTTGAGGCCCAAAATCAGCAATTTGTCTTTTCATGATGTATTTTCTACTCTTTTTATTGAAAGGAACTTTTTTAAATTCAATTTATAGTTCAATTTTAATCATTTGTAAGTTTTTGGTTTTTCCTTTCTAAGACTCTTTAGACAATATTATAACACTTTCAAGTGCACCTATTTCTTCTACAATCTTCTTGTAGCACTAAAATAATATTCAATGGCTTCTCTATCTTCTTTAATTTTGAGGATTTTTTATGGATTTATTTTCCTTTTAATAATATTTTTATTTCTTATATTCTTTTTTCTAAGTATCTTCTTATGGCTTCCATTATTTTTTAAATCAGCATAGTTTTTGTAGGTTTATGACCTTTTGGTTTTAGAAGGGATTGAAACCCTATTGATACTTGAAGGATTTTTCCTTTGGTAGGAATATTTCACCATGAGATATGTTTATTCTACCATACGATTTTTCTTCACAATGACAGATTATATATAGGATAATTTTTACCCTTGAAACTTCTTTTCTTAAACTTGAATTTTTTCTCTAAACAAAGTGATCTTTTGGTTATCTCTATATCAAATCTAGATAAGTATTTGAAGGAGAATTATTTATTCCTTTTCCTATACTACATACATAAGCCTTGTAAGGTATGGTTATACCACTTAACTCCTCACATGGTCTATAATGTTATAACTCTTATCATTTTATTCATAGGATGAAATCGTAAAAGAATTAATGTTTCTTTTGATATCCTTACTAATATTCATTGTTTACTTAATTTCATCTATCTAGAACTATGTTTTGGAGAGTTGAAAACCATCCTCATCCATATCCATTTGTAAGTTTCTCTTATGGTTTTCTACATATGTTTATGTTCGAATCTTCTTAGGGCATGATCTCTCAATATGTCCCACCTCATGACATATCCAACATGTAAAATATATACTCATAATACATGGTTTGGATCCATAAATTAATCCCATAGTTAAGAATTATTGATTAAGGTAAAGGTTTATTGATATCAATCATGACCAATATTTGAGTATAAATGCCCAAGACTCTATCTTTTATAGTTTTTGAAATATCGAGGAATTATTTGAGAGTGTTTCTTATTGCCTTGAATATTTATATTTCCTAGAATTAAATGGGAGACCTATGCATCCTAACTTAGGTTGGTACTAGAGATAAATTTATATTTTTGGGTGCAAATCCTTCATATTAATGGGTAGGGAAGAGTCTTACTCTTCTCATAAACCAAAGATCCCCTTTCAGGATTCTATATCTTTCCTCTTTAGAGTAGAAAATAGCTAGAAATAAACCTTTTGGAATAAAGTATAGACTAACTTCTAGATACTTCTATCTCCTATAAATCCATTTTGATAGAGCCAAAGCCCCTATCCAAGACCCATTAAAGTTACCAATGATTACCTTATCTTCGGGGAACAAGGATTGCTACTCTGTGAGAACCTGCCTAACATATACTAATATGTATGAGTATAAGTATCTACTTGTAAATGATTATATTTGAATAAAATATAATTTAATGTCTACTAAAATTTGTCTATATATCATATAGTGATTAGATTATTTAAATATAAACCTATAGTAATATACATGCAAAAAATCAAAGATAAGAAAGTAATAAATGAAACTTAGCTGAAAATATTTTACACCTAGATGAATACACTACATTGTTGATATTATATCCCTTTTTTGCTCCTCTTATCATTCAAATCCTAGCTGAATAATATCTACAATTTTTTTCCATGACTTGAAAAATTGTCACTACCCTTATTTTGGATGGTTGACTTCATGAGGGCATATCCCTCTAAAAATTAATTGGACTACTTAATATTACAACTAATTTTAAATATCTATAAATTCCATACAAACTAATCCGATAATCATCTAAATCAAGCAACCCTTCACAAAGATACAACTTTTGAAATATGAAACATATTTTTTGGAAAATATTACCTTAACTCTACCCTTGTTCTAGAAAATTGTCTTCACATGGGAAAATGGCCCTCCAAATATGTATAATTCATTAACTACATGGATATAATATATTTATGATAATGGTTTTTACCATTCCTAATGTTAGTGCAAGTTAAAATGATTAGTATTTTGGTAGATTGCTTTTCTTAAATGGTCTAATAAGGTTTTGAAACATGCACTATTCATAACTCACATAGGATGGTGGGATCATTGTATTTTTTCTTGGTATCCATTTTACTATTACTTTATATTATTTGAAACATTACAAACATGCCCACCTATGTATATTTGATGGCCTTTGGTTCAAATTTCAAAAAATTTCTCTCTTCTAGAATGTATTGCCCTTCTTAGAAGCTTGTGATCAAGGCATTATTTATGTTGTAGTTGTTAAAATATATTTTATATGTTGTAGAACCATTGCCTCTCAAGTTATTGCATGAAAGAGTTGTCTCTTTTTCCTATAAAAAGAAACTAATTCTGATCTTTTGACACTCATAATACTTTAAAAACTAAATAATTAAGTGATTAAGGCCTCTAGGGAGCTACTTCTTCAAAGTCATGTCCAAATATGTGATATCATATATAAGTGTGATTAGTACAATAAGAGAAAATCATTCTTCCAATAGGATCCAATCACTCACCTTTCAAGACTGAATTTCTTATTAGATTAAAAGGAGGGGAAAGTGAACATAGATTCCAAGGTAAATATCTAAAAAAAAACTTTTTGTTTTATAGTAGTGTCACTAACCATATTAAAACATTTCAAATCCATTTAGAATTGTATTTGGAGGCATATAAATTTTGTAGGTGCATTATTTTTCTTAAGAAGCCCTAAATTATTGCTTTTATTAAAAGTATAAATTTCTCACCCAAGGTAAATCAATGGTGAATTCCTTATATAAATAGAAGACATCGGATTCATTATAAACATATTTATAACTTTATAGAATTAAAGCTATGCTTTGCGAGTCCCACATTATAATTTATATCATTTTAAAGATAGTAAGAGATTGTACGGGGATTTTTACTATTTAATTGTGGCACTATGCTTTTGGATTATGGAATGTATCAGGATTGTGGAACTATCCTTTTTTCTTCGTGTTGTTCCTTGTTATTTCCATTTCATATGAATATGGGTACATACTCATTGTTATCATGTGTTGATTGATCACACACTTTCATTGCTATAAATATGATCATATTTTAGTTTTATGCAATTTGCATTAATATTTTACACCTTGACCTTCAAAGTTTTACTTTGTATTTAAATTATATATATATATATATATATTTTAACTTGGATTAAATTAGATTAATTTAGTTAGAATAGTTAGTATCTATCATAAATATAGAGGCTGAAGTGGGCATAATTTATCTTCTTCTAATTATTGAAACAAAATTATGGACACAATAGAAGTTAGACATCTATAATTTAACATTTTTGGGCATGGTTGGTCGGACAAAAGGGTTGGTTTCCATAATAAAATTAAGCCTAGTACTATTTGAACTATAAATTTACATGTATTTTTAATTTTGTGTGCATTTTTTTAGGTGCTTTGAGAATGGTGGATGGATTTCAATATTTTGCAAAATCTTAAAAATTTACAAGACGACATTAATATTTCAAAAACTTTATTTCCTCAATTTTGATATAGAAATTGCATTCTATCGCTGATAAAAAGTGATGAAAAAAATTAAATATTTTTTAACAATGGAATCTATGGTGGGTGATTTGCTCCTTTAGAATTTAATTTCTTAGAACTAGAAAAAAAATTGAGTAATATCAAAGAAGCAATTTACTCAAAATTTTGAAGTGAATCAACCAAAATATAGACATTATTAGCCAAAAAAAAGGAAATTTTCATGAGTGACCTTTAAAGTGTTTCTCTTTGATTCATAGTACAATTTTTAAGTATATTTGAAGGATCACTTGATATCATAGAATGATTCACTTCCTTAGAAAATTATTTTATTTTGTTATCAAGAAATTATTTTTTTGATGTATGCATGCAAAAAAAAAAAGATGATTCAAACTTGTAAATGTACACTCAAATAATTAGTAATTAGGAAAAGATCTCCATTTGGTTAAAATAATATTATATCAAAGGAGGAACACAAAAGGGGAAAACAAGAAATTCATTGTATGGGCATGTGAAGAAGAATATATTGAAGTGACTAAAAAACTAACTTTATCAAGAGATAAAATGGATAACCTATCTAACCATCACTATAAGTTCCACATATTTTCCAGATTTAAATGAGTTATTTTTTAATCATCCTTTATTTTTTTACTATGTCTGTCTAAATACCAACCAAACATGGGAGTTTATGGGACCTAATATTATGACTATAACTAAAAACTTATTTTATGGTATGCCTCAACCATCACAAATTTTTTTGAACATACCACAATATCCCACATAGATAGGGTCATAGTTCTTCCAATAGGATCCAATTACTTACCTTCCAATATTGAATTTCTCAAGTACTCAAATATCCTTGAGTACTCAAGTTACAATTCTAATCTTCAAAATAACCTCCAATGAGTACCATCTTGATTCAACCATTAGCTAGGTCAAGCACCTAGGTTAGTGATACTTTAAATCCTCCTAGTCAATTAAATCTAACCCATATCAATGTTGGTATTGCTTATGGTTAGATAAGTGTTCCAATTTTAAGATAAGTTATAGCTCAAAATTTGTAAATTCTAACTAGTCAAATGGGGATATAAGGAATTTATGGTAAAACCTAGAATCAAGTATTTTTTCCAATAAGTTAGTCATTGTAGAATATATAGCAACATATACCTCCACCTAATCAACAAATCCCATAATATAGATTGCAAAATTCTCCACTCATGTAAAACATACAATACATATTGAATCAAAATAAATCTTATTTGAATACACCTCTAATGAAAATTTGAAATCCCTAGTTTCCACCATAGTGCTATGTTGCACCTTATAATTTATAGAATTTCCTAAAGTGGAAAAGTATATTTTATTAACTACCTCCATAGACATGTGACCTCACCCTATGGTAAATTGAGTATCCTCCTTAAATGCAACACAAGGAATTCCCTTAGCACAACCAAGTTCATGTCCTAACTAGAACTTACAACTAACTTCTTAATTGGACCTATCACGAACCCTTGAACCTAATAGCTTATTCTCTTATTTTGGTAATTTCCATGAAGTCATCATCAATATTTAATGGTAATGGAACTTAAATGGTTATGGATAATTTAAATGAGCTCCCCATTTAAGTCCATACACCACATTAAATAGGAAGACATCATGGCATGTTTACTTATTTACTCTTTAAGGGATAAAGTCATGGTGTGGTATTGAAACTTATTGATAATTTTGTCATTAACTAGGCATAAATTTTTGAATACTTTATGAGGATTTGTTTAACATAGGCAATGGAAATTCTATTTTTTTTCTATTGGATGTAATAAAAATACATCCTCAAGAAAAAATTCATGATTATATTACTAGGTTCATGAAGAATTTATATCTAATTCCACCAAATTTACATGATAATAAAAATAGACATATACAATATATAATTGTAGAAGGAGGTTAAAATCCACTTAAGGCATCTATCTCTAACTAGTGATGCACATGTTGACATAAAAGTTTTCATATTATTTACATGTGTAGTAGTATAAGGAAAATCAAATATATAGTGGGATGGCTTACTAGAGATGATAATGACTTCATAGATTTTTTTGAGACACTTGTCGCAAAGTAGCTTCACCAATAAGGTTGTGGAAATTGTTAAATAATGATATTGTAATACAATAGCTGTATGAAATGAGAATAAAAAATATTGTGATAGGAACAATCCACTATAAAAATAATAGTAACTAGTAAAATTTAATAGTACAATTGTCATTGTCATGATAAATATATTTTTCAAGTGTCTATTTCATAAGGAGATATATTGTAAAAAATCAAATCTCTAGAAATCCAAGATAGTCAAAAGTAATTTTAGAATTCATATGTAATTGTAGAATTTTTTTAAAATAATATTCTCTAGAAGTATGTAATCTCTTCACTATCTCATGTAATTGTAAATGTCATAGTAAAAATCCAAAATGAAAATCTCTAGGTACATGTGATATTTTGACTATCTCATATAATTATAAATATTGAAGGAAAATTCCAAAAGAAAAATCTCTATGTAGATATCAAATTTTGCATGCCCACATGGCTTGCTCTAGAAACCTAATTTTGGACACTTTTAATCAACCTTTAGGTCTACTAAAATTAATTAATTAATCTTCATTCACAAGGCTTTTAATCAATAAAATTGAATCAACCTTCTTCATACCAAAATTTAGGATGTTTATCGCCTTAGAAGTAAACATCATATTTGATCCATCATTTTACATAGAAAATCAAAATAAAATTTTACAAACGTTCTTCCATTAGAAGCTTGAAAAAATATTTCCAACAAGTACATATATGCCTATACTCCTATGAAAATTAATGCCTCAAATTATGAGAAAACAACATTGTTGGTGTTGTAGGCACAAATGCGCCACATGGCATTTGTTCTTAGACATATTTTCTTGGGTAGTTCAAATGAAATATATGACTATTTGATCCCACCCTACCCAAATTTAACCTTAAACCATCATTTAGCTAATGATTCATCTACATTTGTATTTGTGATGCATTTTTACATGGTGCAAATGCTCCAACATGAGCAAAACCTCAAAAATATGCCCACTCTAGCACATGGACTCTTTCTACCATTATTAGGTATGATTGTGCATGCAATTTCATGTCCCATGGGCCTACACCCCAAGACCTTCTACAACCTTTGAAAGGCATCCTTGAATTTCCTATTTCCCTCAAGGAAACCCTTCCAAAAATCTATAAATTATGCCATAGGGAGGGGTATTTTATTAAGAAAGTTTTAGTAGCCAAACATTGCTAAAATTTTAAAGCATTGGTTCTTTAGCATTCCATTTTCCCTTGTATTAATTTCCATTTTTACTTCTACTTATTCTCTCTTTCATTCTCAATCGTTATAATTAGATTTTTTTGGTAAGGCATAGGGGAATTCAAGCAAGGCAAGGCTTCCTATTCTTCCATCAAGTATCAAAGAAATCTATAGTTGTTGAGGGAACATCCATTGGGTTTAGTTTTATTGCCTCCCTCTTGATTTTTTCCCTCTTAGTTATTTAATTTTTACCTAATATTTATATTTCATATTGCATTTTACTAATAACATCTTTGTCCATTTTTATTTTACTACACTTTTCATTTGTTGATAACTTTTTTTTCTTCAATTTTGTTTCAATACTTTAACATCACCTTCTTTTATTTATCTTACTATAATTTTTACATTTTTGATAGCTATATTGTTCATCTATCCTCCTAAACTTTTATTTTTTCACCATTTAATCTGGTTTAGTAAGTATACTCATCTCATTTCTATTGCATATTAGGGTGTTGATCCCTTAAGAGGACACCTTGCATCTATAATATAGCATATTCTTGAATATTTTAAAATTTATCTACTTGATTCACCCTTAAAAGCATTTGCACTACCATATCTATAGTAAGGTGGTGAAAACACTATAGGACTTTTTTTTTCCATGTTTTTTATGCAATTTTGTTAAATTTTTTAAGTGAGTAGGGATCTAACCTACTCATCCAGGAAGCCCACTACTTTTCCTCAAGATAGGTAGGCCCTTATACTCTCATTTATCCTTTATTTTTTTTGTTTCTTAAGGTTTCATGTTTGCACTAGTTGGGAGACATTTGTGTTTGTAGAACTATAGGTGGTATATTTGCATTTGGGTAGCACATTTTCTCTCAGGGTAAAGTTGGGCATCATCATTCTATGACCTATTTTTGGGTTCCATTAAACATAACTTTAATTTTATCAAATATGGGATAGTGTCTAAAGTTTGTATGTGCTAGGAAAAACTTATGTAGAATTTGGTAGTGGGGTTCAAAAAATAGGAAAATTAAAATACTCTTTGCAAAAGCTTTTTTTGCTAAAAATAAAATCATGCTTGCAAAAAATGAAATCACACTTATTAAAAAGTAAATTAACATGCTTTTAGGAAATTAAAAACACATGCAAACATGAAATCTAGCAACTAGATTAAATTACCCTGCGGAAACTAAAATATTCTTTAGACATATCCATAATGATAACACTCTAAAACAATTAAAATATATACATATTGACAAAAGTTATGCTTTCTATTGTGTTGACAGAGTGGGCCCTTACTCCTCAACTCAATGGAAATAAAATACCACTTAAAAAAATAGAAACACACACAAATAATAATAATAATAATAATAATTTATTAAGGAATAAAAGTTCTCTTACAAATAATCTTCAATGCATCCTCTTTGTCATTTTATTCTTCTATCTTGTTTAACAACAATATTATAAAATGTAGTAGACAATTACATTAACAATAACATTACAATAATTTCTATTAAGACTTCTAAACTAGTTCTTAGAGTTGCATCCTTTATTTATAATTGAGGAGGACAAGACCCTCTCCTACATTTTTTACTATAATATTACAATAGAAAATATGCAAATAATCAATTTAGAAAATGAAGACAAGAAACATGTATAACCATAGTCAAACTTGGTCTTAATTTCCTACATAAAATCTTGGTTTCCATGTTTAAAGGGTTGGAAGCAATAAAGTGTAATTTCAAAATAGTGTACAAAGCAAATGCATTCAAATCAACTTTTATTGTTTTCTTAGAAATTGTTGCTTTTTGTGTTGAGTAAACAATTAACTATCTGCTAATATCCTACATAGGTGGCTTTCAAATTAAAAATTACTTTGACTAAAATAGAAAATCAAATTGTAGTTTGTTTTATGTTGTTTTAACCATTTATTCTTTTGATATCTACTACCACATCATCTATTTTATACTACTATGTCTTGAGATGGTTGGTGAGAAGAAAATATATTTCAAAAAATAATTAATTTTGCTTCTATTTAATTTTATCAATCTAGGAGTTCGTAAGCTGGCTGAGTACCAGTGCAAAGTATATGCCTGTAGTAAACTAGATATGAGTCATATGTGTCACTTTGGTTTAGTGGGAGTGGTTGTTTGTGTAGTTGAAGTTCAGCCAAACCAGTAGAATTGAATCGCAAGAAAGTAAATTATATATAAATTTACAAGAAAACTAGTTTAAACTATCATTATCAAACACATGATTGAAAGGAAATTTGTAAAAAAGTAAATTGCAGGAAAGTAAACACACTTGTAAAATTGAATAAAGCAGAAAAATATAGAAATTAAACATACTATGCAGATAAAAATAAAATAGAAAAAACACTTGTAGAAATAAAGAATAGGAAAATAAATAATGATAGCAAAAAAATAGGGGAGGAATAAGACTTGGAGTGGGCCCACGCTCCTATAGACATCCATCTAGCTAATTCACACAATCACTCTCTAAACATAAAAAAATAATAAAATACTCAAGCTTATATTTATTTATGTAGTACCAGTTTACAAAATAGGTTCGAGATCCCTTTTCTTTAGGGGCGACCTACTTTTTATACAGAACATGACCATCCCTATATACAAATTTAGACTATGCTAATTTTATTCATTCTAACGTGATTCACTATGGTGGGCACACATAAATTAATTAAATGCCTAATAAAAGAGAATTCATGCTAAAATTAAACCTTGAGGTAATCATAGTGCTCCCTATGCTTTCATAACAATATGCATCTAATTTTATACATGGTCTTCGAATTTCATAGTCAACACACATGGTTTTTTAATCCATAAGGTACATGTGTTGTTCAGCTCATTGTTGGAAAATAGGTGCCTTTTCAACCTATCACCGAGATAAAGATATCGTATTTATCCTTTTCTCATTTGCTAAAGGTTATCAAATTTTTATTGTTGAATAGTGAGTGCTTGTTCTATCATCAAAATATAGACATCATCCAACCTATTATCAGGAGACATACGTTTGTCTTGTGTACTAGGAGATAGCACTTCCTTTTCATTGGAAGATAGGTGCCTTCCAATATGTGGTTGGAATATAAGCATCATATCTTAGCATTTTAGAATGCCTTACTCCTTTTGCACTATCTTCGTTTGACCACCAACCATTGCTTAATCACATTATGAAAGTTATAAAATACTAGGTTCGCACGATACCTTGACTAAAAGGTGTAAAATCTTCATAAAGTACTACATATACACATAATTTCCACTCAAAATATACATTGGGTATAATACATCATTTTCCATTAAATGTATACAAATCTCACAAAAAATACATTTTTAATATAATTATACTACACCCAGGTGTTGTAGGTGAGTTGGAGAGGAGAGGGCAATCCTCCAAGGGAGGTCCCAGGTTCAAATCTCCACCCTACCAAAAAGCTGAATTGGGTATCCAAAATCCAATTGATAATGTTGGTGCGGGCAAGGTCGGGTGTGACCCCGGGTGACTTTGACGGTGTAGAACCCCCTGTTCGTGGTCTCTCAGACCAAGGCGGCCCTGCAAGGGGTTTTTTTCTTAAATATATATATATATATATATATATTATACTACCCACTTTTTCCATTAAAGCATACAAAAGATAACTTTTTTGGTGCTCATCATCCCTCCATACCTAATTTGTGCCATGTCCTCATGGCACTTGATGCTGATAATTCCCTATTTTAGCAATGACTAGCTAGTACTCCTTATTTCTATGTTTTTGTTCCCTAGTTGTGGCCTTGTCTCTTTCCTTATCATTATTTTGCTTACCATGCTATTTTTGTTGAGTGGGATCTACTTCTACCTCAGGTGCTTTCTTGCATTGGCTATGTCATAAAGGATGGCTACAACCTACCCTTTTATCCAACTACCATTATATCCAACTTCCTTTTACTCCAACCCTTCTTACTTGTAACTTCCTCCATATAGAAGCTAGTGAATGTGATGGCATTCTTCTAAAATGTTGGTTCAACTTGCTTTTAGTGGTGATAGTTTGGAGGAAGTTGATCTACAATGAGAAACTTAGGCTTATCCTATGGTGAAAAGTGAGATGTTTCATGTACCTAGACCTTTGGTAATTTTTCTACCTCCATGTGGAGCATTGCATCATCTATGTCATTCTCCTCTGCATATTTATGTGGCATAGACTCAGACACTCAAACTTGTGGTGGCATCATCATTTCTTTGTCAAATATGCCCATATTCTACAGATATTCCTACATAACTGAGGGATTTTCATCAACTAAACCATATAGGCTCTAGAATTGGTTTACCCAGACAAAATATTTAGAAATTCTTGGATCTCTGGCCATTTTTTTATGAGCCTTCTGCTCCTTCTTAGCCTTTTTTAGGTTCTTCTTAAGTTCCTCAAACTATTCCTTTTAGTTGGTGAAAACTTTCATGGATGCAGTCCATTCTTCATCTAAGTTTGGGTTTGGTTGCACCCTTTTCTTTCATTTGGGTGCCTTTATGGCCTTGGTTTTTGACCTCTTCTATGGTGACCCTTGTGCCTTTCTTTTGGTCTATAAATTCTTGGTTTGTCACGAAGCTTCTACATTAGTTGTGGGCACTAAGGGACCAACATCCTATATTTTATGTGGAGGTGGTATTTCTTGGACCTCAAAATATACTATCTCCAGTACATTCTATCCCATCAATGTGTCAAGTGGTGTTTCAACTACGGTGTACCCATCAGAATGACTAGCCATGTTTTGGTCAACTGATGGCTAACCAGTTGACTATACAACCTTTGTGGTATCAACTAAATCCCATGGGTGGTCCACCTCATGCTATTTCTTCTTCTTTTCTTTTAACTGGACAAATGAGTCATAAACAAGTATTTCATCAATGGGTTGAGTGACATCCATATGTCATAGACTCCCTAAATAACTCGATAGTCCCTGCTTGGTCATCAAGTGGTTGACCAAATGATTGAGTAGCCATAAAAAAATTGGCTAACTCCACAACCTCATTGTCTTCAATTTTAATTATAGGGGGTCCTTGTTGCATAACATGGCTCCCCTATTCTTGAGAAGTTTTTTTCATAGGGGCCTCTGATTGGTACCTTATTTTGGTCCTTTGGCCACTTGATGCCTTCTTGGCATTAGAGTGAAATACTCTTGTGGATTTAATATTCTCCTCTAAGTCCACAAAAAAATGCTACATTCATGGCCTAGTTAGTTTGCATGGTAGCATCAACCTTATATGGTTTGGCAACCTGCAACTACTAGACCCTATTTTCT
The DNA here is from genome assembly GCA_028583015.1 of Wollemia nobilis. Classification (NCBI taxonomy): domain Eukaryota; kingdom Viridiplantae; phylum Streptophyta; class Pinopsida; order Araucariales; family Araucariaceae; genus Wollemia; species Wollemia nobilis. The sequence goes on along the minus strand of JAQPPZ010000700.1, from coordinate 5,539 downwards.
AGCTGTCACACCATATCTTGTAGCTAACGTAGAGTATCATTTTCTTCCTACTATATTACTACAGTAGCCCATCGAGACTCCTAAAATTTTACCTGCTCTTTTCTATATTTCTCCTTCCATTGGGAGGCTTGTTCTTTCATGTTTTACAATTGGTTCTACAGGTCTTCCTGTTGAGTGTCATGATAGAATGTTTCACCACTGGCCATGCCCTACAACACTTGAGTAGCTAGTTCATCCTCTATAATGGGGGCTTCTTCTTTATCGAATGAACTATAATCTACTAGAGACTTCTTTTGTGGTTTAATTTTGGTTTTTGGTGGTTATGAAGCCCAAAATAGACTTGAAACATTTTGGGTCTACCTCCCAATTTGAATGTAGGGATATAGGCAATGATGTTGCCCATGATGAAATCTGTTTAGCTTGCTCTACCTCCCCTATAGAATGGCTATGTTGGGAGGTATGTAATGGCCTTGTATGAGAAGAGCTTGAATCTGCCTACCCTATTATTTCTATAGTTCAATGACAATGGGAGATAGGCACCTCTTCTTTCTACCACTCACTGGCTACTTCTACTATAGCAACATCTTATTCGTTCTCTTCATCCTCTTAATCTTCTTCATCTTCTTCATCATGTGCTTTACTTCTAGCTTCTTTGATTGCAAAAAAATATTCTTCATCCTCTTCATATTCTTGTTGCTCTTCGATTGTGTCTGTAATATATTCTCTAGCGATCGATGTAGCCCTATGTACCTTGACATATCAAATTAGGGTTGAAATCGGCTTGTGATGCCCTAATATCATTATTGTTCCTACCTGGTACCAACTAGATTCATTTTTTAGGGTAAAAATTAATTAATAGGATATATTTATGTAATCTCCATGCAATAGATGATTGAGAAATCTAAAGTGGTTGGAATTCAACCATGAATACTTGCCCATGCAGGTGAAAAATTGAGCTACTTGATCAAACGTACTCCTCCATAGGTCTGGCATATACTTTTGGCAACCATGTTTGTGTTATCTTGTTGATGGTTGCCCAAAAAATCATTGTGTACATCATGCCACATTGTCCTCCTTATAAATCCAATACCTTGTGCATGGGATACCGATCACCCTCCAATGTATGCCTTTGTGATTGGTATGACCAGTTCGTACATTTATACAACATTGTCATCCATCAAGGCTCCAAATTCATGTGCCACTACAAGATCTTGGTCCTAACTAACCAAGTGATAATATCCCATTTATCTGACAGCCTCAAAATGGTCCCTAACATCACCAAATATAGCTAAAATATCCCAACACTCATACTTCTTCAAAACATGATTACTTGAAGGTCGTCCCATTGTGTTTATTAGCTCTATTCTCTGTATTTCTTTGTGTTTGTAAAACAAGCACTATTATATAGTTTAAAACATGTCGAAGCATGTGATTGTATCTGTGCATATAGGGCACCTGTCTTCCCATAATCAGTAGTAATTACAGGTTATATATAAAATTAAATTTAAAATTATGTGTCATATTTAGATGGGTATTGTTATAACTGCTTCCTTCTATTTAATTGGCACCACATGGCATATTATATATTTTGGGCTTGTATGATTGGATACAAGTTTTGTGAGACATGTTTCGACACATTACACAAAAATATTTTTTTAATGAAAATCATGCACACACATAATAGAAATATCAATACATACTTGGATGGTGTTCCATGAATTATGATATGTAAATTTTGGTGGTGTAATTTTATCGGTCGATGCATGACAACAGTGTCTCTGGGACAAATGAATGGTGTGCATTTTTTTCGTGCGAGACGATCGCATCAAATGAATGTCATCGGGTACTACAATTTTATTAGTCTCGATGTCTCATGCAAAAAAAATAAAGAAAACATGGAATTTTTATTTTACCATGGGATGACACATGTCCCCCTTGGAAGTTGTTTTATTCATGTCATGGGAGCATGCATGGGTCACCATCAGAAATTCGTGAACTCTGGCGGTCAACAACCAAGAAGCAAGCGGGTTCTATCGATGAAAAAAAATACATACTATGGTGTGTGAAAAACTATAAAAAGTTTGACTTTGAATTCACATGTATTTTGGTGCCATCGTGGCTTTGGCCGCTTCTACGATGCCAAATATAGGAGTCATCAGTGCATTGGAAGATAAACGCCCTTATTTATATGGAATATAGGCACCTTTCTCTATGTTACAGATACAAGTACCTTTTTGGCTGTGATACATGTGCCTTACTATATGTTATTGGATATAGGCACCATCTATTATTGTGAATACATGCACTTATATTATGAGATTCTAGATACTGGCACGTGCAAAAGATGACATATTTTTTTAAATAGTTAGGAAATTATTTTTTTAACCTGTTGTATATGGGAGATAGGTGCCTCATATGAATACAAGTGCCTTTAGAATTTTACAAATGTAGGTTCCTTTGCTTATGTGTGGGATATAGGCACCTTCCCTCTAATGGAAATTCAACAATTGTTGAGTTGAATCACATAATAGATGCCTTTCATCGGTCTAAATATAGGTATTTTTCCTTAGTGATAAAGTCAGCATATACCACCTTAATCCGCATACATGTATCTTCTTCTATGAGGAAGTATACACCTATACACATGTCCACTTGTAAGTGTCACCCTCCTGTTGGGGGGTTAGCACTTCTTTAGTTTGTCTATCCTCTTAGAGAGCAAAAAAACTATAGGGAATTGTAGTTGATGCCTGATAGGCTTAGTTTGACCTAGTTTCCTATAGATTGCATTCATTGTCACGTGTCCTCCAAAAAAATAAACATGCATGTAAAGTATAAAATAGGAATCGTGGTCTATGACTGATAGGCCTAGATTTCCTAGAATTCCTATAGATTGCATTCAGGACACAATTTTTTGTAAAATAAGAAATAAACTACTAATAATAAAACCTACACCTTTCATTTATGTTTGAAATATTATTTATCTAAAAAATGTGGGGAAAAATCCTGATGGTCGATATATTTCATGAATTTTATTGAGGGACATTTTTCACAGACTGCCCAAACTGTCAAACTTGATTCGGCCAGATTTCACTCATCCAGACTCAGATTGAGCTGAAATTTTGAGGGTATATGACTAAAACACCCTATAACGTCTCCACCAATTTTAATATCATTTGGAGTAACAAATATTCTAGTACATCCCTATATGTGAACAATATTTTTGGCAAGCAATTATGCAAGGGTTTCATCCATGTTGAGTCCAAGAAACTCCAAAGGTTGGTTTTTAGAGCCTTCAGGCCCTTGTGGTAAATATATTTGTGGTTTATACTCAATATTTTAGTAGGATATGTTGTAGAGGATCCAATATGGGTTAGAAATCTATCTTTCAATAGATCATGATGTGAATTTGAGTGACAATGACTTCAATTTTGTTGCACAAAATAAAAGTGACAACCATACCTTTCCATGGTGTCTAGGGCAGAGGATTCAAGAGATCAGAAATAAGTTTCAAGTAGCTGATAAAAAAAATGGCTCGGATCTCAAGTGAATGCAGTGCTAAGGTGCACCCACAAAATAAATCTACTATGAAAACCCTTGTTAAGGGTAATAATTTTGAAGACTTAGCCCCAAAAATGAATTTTAGGGATGTCATCTATGGTGGACAATCCCATCCTAATGCTAATATTAATCTTAGGGTTTCCCATAAACCTCAAGAATGCCTAAGATTGATCCTAGGAAAATGGAGTCGGGATGTCCTTAAAAGTAGCCGATGGAACTCCTATTGTTAAGCTTGATATGGATAACATTCAAACTGGAATTGAAGATCTGGAAAAAAGAGGACTAATGTTTTGGTTCGTGGGTTTTCATCCAAGTCTATCTGCTTTCAAATTCTAGGCTACAAAAAGCTGGAAAACTAAAGGTGAGTTACAAATTTCTATTTTTTTTGGTAATATTAAGAGAAATAGGGTTTTGAAATGGGACCCTAAACCTTTTACATCATAAATAAATAGTAAAGAAACTAGTGCACTAAACAAACTAAGTAGCAGAGCATAAAATAAAATACACTAGAAACATCACAAACTAGGAAGGCCAAAGTGGTGGAGAGAATCTTGAGAAGATCTATGGAATAACTAAGGTAGTTCTACAACACATAATCAACCTCAAAAATAACCCCGTTGGAAATTTGAGCTGCTTCCTCTACATAATCTAACGTCATCTTGATGGAACTCCAAACCACACACTATTTGATCTCCATCAAGCTGAAGACTGTGAAGAATATTACTCTTCTTAATCATAGATTTTCCTGCGGAATACATCTCACTCACCAGCTTTTCCTTCGAAACTGTCCTAGGAAGGACCTCGATCTCCTCAATAAAAATGTGCATGTTGGAGCTAGGAGAAGATCGTCCAGAATTGATTTTTTTATCAATTATACGTGTTGACTTATGCATCCCATATTACCCATGCAAGCACCTTCCCCTGTCTTAACAAGGATAGTGACTAGAGATGCCAGCTACGTATCCCCTCCTTCATTAGAAGTCCTCCCAGCCGGAGAGCCCCATACATCCAAAATAGTCTCAAAACCTTTAGTAATCAATTTCTCCGACCTAGAGTCCCGAGAAGGGGAACGCTCTAAATATTCCTCAGAGCTGCCCTCCTCATCCGATAGTACCAATATATCACTGCAAACCTACATGTGAATGGATTTCAAAGAACACATAATTTCATTAGCAACGATACCTTTTTCCTGTGCTGCTTGCTCAAAGAGGATAGATTTAGGATTAAAAGACGTGATCACATGTGTCTCCCAAAGCATGCATCCTAGTGATCAATGGTGCTATGATCACCATTTTAAGTGGAAATAATGGTAGATAATTTATTTTTAGGTTTTTTTATTTACATTCATGAACCTAGCATATGTTTATACCTAGGGTAAGATGACACACCCAATGGACTAACGGTTATAATTTTATAGCTTTGACAATAGTGTACTCCAATAATAAATCTCAAATGAGAAAGCTAATTATTTGCTATAAATACTATTTCATCTTCTCATTTATTCACCATACATTTATCATTAAAATGCTTATGATATTATTGACACTAAAGTTTATAAGGAAATTCCATTTGCATTTTATTCAATAAATAAAAATTTCTCTCCCCTATAATGTGATTGATGTGAAGTCATGGGTCCATAATGTAATTCAAATTGTAAAAGGTTGTATTAAAATAAAAAATTGTATACAATATAATAAGTACTATGGTTAAATTTATGAGTGAAATTTAATAATTTTATGAAATGGCCTGATCTCAAGTAGTTAAAAATATGGATTTTTAATGTGTAGATGTATGTGCAATTGTTTTTGTGCAATATATGATTTCATGATAATATCATATGTGGTAATATCACTATGTAGTTAGTTCAAATGTCATAGTAATATAATCATGCCATAATATAAGCGATGCCCATCTCACTTCCTGTTGGCATTTCTGCCACATTGTAATTTTGTTGTAGTATGCCACATTGATATTTCGTTGT
>JAQPPZ010000698.1:0-11627 GCA_028583015.1 Wollemia nobilis | reverse complement strand
ACTGAATATTATTGTCTTATTAAAATATATTTAGATAATAAAAAATAGGAGAATCACACTACTATTTTAGCAGTGACTATTAATTTTTCTTTTTTGCCAAAAATTGCTATCGCAATCTTGGCCTCAAATTATTTTAATTCCTTTTTTTTTCTGTGACATTTCAAAATTCTCAGGCCACATTTTTGAAGCCTCAGTGCCCACCATAATTTTGTCTCCTCTCTCCAAGGAGACTGCAGTAGCCATCACTCTCCACTTCAAGCAAGCACGGTACCTTTTATCATAACATATCCAGTCTCCATTGTTGAGACTGCTCAAAGGCATTACCGCCCACGAGGTCAAGACGTACACATTGGCCCATTGACAAAAGTCTTATGGTGTGTTGTATCTCTTTGCTACTTTAGATACTCAATATTAATCACTGTACTTCACCTTTAAGATGAAGTCTTACGTATGAGTTAAGTGGAAGAGCTTCAGTCCTCGGTGTTACTTAGATTTATTTTTCCCGTTGTTCCAAATTTATTGTAACATTGTGAAAGTTGTTTGAGAAGCGCTTCACTTCGAGTAAAAACTAGATCAAATCATGTTCACTGCTCTTGAGATAGCTAAGCTCTTTCCTTCGTGTACACATCTACACTTTCCCTCCATTGCACTCCAAAATAAACAAAAATATCCTCTAAGATTTATGTGCAAATCTCATTCCTTTCACGATATTCGTAGCTAACATCTACTATTTTTTATATAAGAGCTATTAGTTTCCTTTCTCATTTCATTGCGCAGATTGGAAGCTAAATACTGGCGATTGGAAGCTTTGAAGAGTGCAGAGAGGATAAGAAAGAACAACATTCCTTTTGTTTGGTGTTCAATGACGTTCAACCTTGGCACCATCAGAGAGGAAAATTTGAAGGCTGCATTCCTTTGTGACCGTGACTTGCATCACTGCGTCACCTTTGGCACAGTCAAATATCGTGGTGTCTTTTACATTCGAAGTCTCTCAGTGTTTTTGAGGAGCTCAGCACAATGAAATCTCCTAAGCTCACGTATCGAGGGGAAACATCACGTTAAGAGACCCATGTGCATTCGAAACTTACATGTTGAAGGGCCTCACCGTGTCAAGAGACCCATGTGCATATCCTCCTTTGAATGTATTTTGAAGATGCTCGAATGATGCCATTCGTGCAAATGAGTTATGCTTTCTATGTTTGTAATAAAGGGAACACTACATATTTTTTCTTCAGTGTAATCTATTGAACTTCGCAGGAATAAAAAACAAAGGGTGACCATTCATTTCGTGCCTCCATCTCCAATGAAGTTGTTGCTGGTTTTGCAAAGATATTTCTTATAAATGTATTATCATTTTTTATTATATTTTTCAAATATTGTAAAATAAAATCCTTTGTTTTAAGGGCCCCTCTCACTTTTTCTCTCCCTAATGTGTAAAGGCAAGAGAGTGATGGGTCTCCTTGTAAAATCTAAATGAAACAATTTTTTTTTTGGGGGGATTTTCTTGAGGTGCTACTTCTTGCACCTATTGTCAAAACTTCAGGGGGGTTGTTGTTGTTGGTCCTTGCATCTCCTATTGTGCTCCTTGGCTTTGTTCACACATTTCTTTTTGCTAAGTTCCTTATAGTAAATAGGTATAGGAGGAAAGTTTGGTGGTGGAGCCTAAGTGTGGCAGTTTTTTTGGCCACTTAGTTTTGTTGCTTACATCTCATTTCAGCATCTTCTAAAAAGTTCATCATACATAACTATTTTTTTAAAAACACATGAACATTTGTAAACTCAAGCAAGAAACTCAAATATTTTTTCAAAGAGAGCACTTAAAATTTTTAATCACCTATGTTCCACGTATTGGACTTCTCATTTACTTATAGTTTCCCTCACGTAAGGGCGGGTAATTGAGAAGTACAGTATAGAGGTCTGGCTGATTATAATTGCTTCATAAGCCTATGTTCCACGTATCAAATCTCCTCATTACTTATAGTTTCCCTCACGTAAGGGCGGGTAATTGAGAAGATAAGGTATAAAGGCCTGGTCAATATTTCTTGCTTCATAAGCCTAACTTCATATTACCAAAATCTCCTCTATACTTATAGTTTCCCTCACGTAAGGGCGGGTATTTTGAGGAGATTGGTATTATAATCAGGCTTCTATTTCCTTCCTTACACAGGTGTTTCTGCTACAACTTCATTGTATTCACTAAATCACTTGAAGTTAAAGGGGGGAATTATTGGTTCACTTCAATTTTTCTTTGGAAAAATGAATACAATTGATCCTCTCACCCCTCATAACTATCATACATGGAAGCCAAAAATATTAAATTTCATTTCTCAAAAAGGGCTCACACACTTGCTAGAAGAGAAGCAACCTGAATTTGAAAAGGAATATGAAAAATTTGTTCATAAAGGGAAGATGTATGAAACAATGGGTATTATAAGCACAAATGTAAATGAAAGCTTATGGTTTCACATTTCAGAATGTAAAACCCCATTTGAAAGTTGGGAAAAACTAAAGAACTTGTTTGGTAAAGTGGATAAAATAAGGTCAATGCAGCTAGAGGCAGAGTTAACAACATTATCTCCTGAAGACTTCAACAATATTATTGACTTTCTCACCAAATTTAAAGAAGTCCTCACTCAACTAAAAGGTAGTGGCAAGGATAAAATAGAAGAAGAATGCATCTATCTTATTCTTTCTAAGTTAAATGGAGTGTTTCAAATTTTTTCTACCACTTTTTTGTCTACAAAATATGCACTTGGTACAAGTTTTAAAATGCCCTCTTTAGAGGAGTTTTGTGATAGGCTAACTAGAGAGGAAACGAAACTTGCAAAATATGAGATCTCTCCCTCTTCCTCAAAAGCCTTAGTAGCATCAACCTCTACTAAAGAAAAATTCAAAAAGAAAGAAAGAAGTCCCATAACTTGTACTCACTGCAAAAAGAATGGTCATTCTGTGAACAAATGTTGGAAAAGACTACAACAACTAGAGGCAACAATGAAGGATCACAAGATAGACACTAAGAAGCAGATAGGAAAAGCCTTAAATGTTCAAGGTAGAGCTATAAAAACTTCATCAAAATATTGGGTTCTAGATTCAGGAGCAACTCATCACATGACTTCCTCAGATGAGTCATTCACTTCAATCTCCTCAAGTTCAACATGTAGCATAGAAGTTGGTGACTCATCCTTCATCCCAATCAAAGGAAAAGGTGACATATCCATTGATGGTGGTTATATAAAAAATGTTCTCTATGTCCCAAACATAGCTACAAATCTCCTCTCCATCTATCAGATTTGTACTTCTGAAAAAGGCAAAACAATTCTCTTCTCACCAACTGGAGTTGAGATAAGAGACTTTCAAGAACCAAACACTCTCATAGAAAAAGGAGATATTGATCACAACACTCACCTATTTCACTTCAAAGGATTCAAAAATTCAGAAGGGGCCTCCTATTTTGTTGCACATGGAGATCTTGAAAGCAAAATTTGGCATGAAAGGTTTGGACATCTCAGTTATAACTACCTAAAGGAATTGAACACCCATGAAATGGTAACAGGGTTGCCAAAAGTCTCTTCCATTGATGGAGTATGTCTTGGTTGTGCTCTTGGAAAGCAACATCAAGATCCTTTCCACCCAAGTGGTTCTCAAAGAGCCTCATCCCCTCTAGAGTTAATCCATAGTGACTTGATGGTCTTCCCAGAACCTTCTTTCAAAGGAGCAAAATATGCTTTAACCTTCATTGATGATTTTTCCAGAAGAACTTGGGTCTACTTTCTAAAATACAAAAGTGATGTTCTATCCCACTTCAAAATCTTCAAGGCCTTAGTTGAAAATCAAGCCACTTGCAAAATCAAACAAATTCGTACAGATAATGGGGGGAATACTTCAGTAATGAGTTCTCAATTTTCCTCTCAAGTCATGGCATAATTCATCAACACTCAGTCTCCCATAATCCATAGCAAAATGGCATTGCAGAAAGGAAAAATAGAACTTTAAAGGAAATGGCAAACTGTATGCTTCACTCAAGAGATCTTCCAATAGTTTTTTGGGCTGAGGCAATTAACTATGCAAACTATATTCAAAACCGCACACCTCACAAAGCTCTTGACCATTTGACTCCCGAGGAAGCATGGACTGGATCAAAACCTGATGTCTCTTTCTTCAAAAATTTTGGGTGTACTGCTTGGGCACATATCCCAAAGAAGAAAAGGAAGGCTCTAGATAAGAAAAGCAAACAACTCATCTTTGTTGGTTATTGTGAGGAAATGAAAGCATACAGGCTTCTTGATCCCACAACTCATGAGGTCTTTTTCATAGAAATGTTCAATTTGATGAAACATTCCCTAATAAATATCCTCAACCATCCTCTTCCAACATTATTTCTCTTGAGCCATCTCCAATATTAGAGCCTCAATATAATGAAGATCCCATTTTGGAGATAAATGATCAAAATGACCAAAATGAGGATCCTATACTCCAAACTCCAACTCAAAGCCCTGCCACTCCAATTACTCCTTCCACAATGCCAAAATGGGCCCGCACCATAGTTGAAGAAGCCACTCCTTACATCCAAAATCTTCCATCATCCAGATTAGGCAACACCATAGGTTCTGGTCTTGTGTGTCAGTCCATCTCCACAGATCCTCAAACCTTCAAGGAAGCAACTGGAATAAAAGAATGGGATGATGCCATGGAGAATGAATTCTCTTCCTTAATCAAAAACAACACTTGGGATTTAGTTCCTCTACCTAAGGGAAGGAAGTTAGTTCGTTGTAAATGGATTTACAGAACTAAGTATGGACCTGATGGAAAAATTGACAAACACAAAGCTCGCTTGGTAGCTAAAGGTTTCTCACAAATTGAAGGCATTGATTATTCTAAAACCTTTGCACCAGTTGCCAAAATGGATTCTGTTAGGTTGGTTCTTGCACTAGCTGCTTCCCAAAAATGGCCTATTTTTTAGATGGATGTTAAAAGTGCTTTCTTACATGGGGACTTAAAAGAGGAGATATTCATGGAACAACCTGTTGGATTCACTCAAGACTCCTCCCTTGTTTGTAGACTAAGGAAATCTCTCTATGGCCTCAAACAAGCTCCTAGAGCTTGGTATGAAAAAATGGACTCCTTCCTTCTTTCCTCAGGTTTTTCTCATTGTGAGTCTGATGCCACAGTCTACATTTGGAGAGATGAAGAGAAAATCACCTTACTTGTTCTCTATGTTGATGATCTACTACTCACTGGTAGTGACATTTCTCACATTCAGACTATCAAAGACTCCCTTTCTAAAAAATTTGAAATGGTTGATCTGGGTTTAGCTCATTACTTCCTTGGGATTCAAATAAATCAAATAGATGCAGGAATTTCATTGTGTCAATAGAAATACACTCTAGACCTTCTTCAACGGTTTAAGATGACTGATTGTAAGCCCTCTTCTACACCTTTTCAGTCTGGAGTCACTCTAAGTACTTCCTGCACATCCCCTCTATGTGATGCTACTCTATACCGACAACTTGTAGGGAGTCTATTATACCTCACTCATACTCACCCAGATATTTCATATGTTGTTGGCTTGATATCTAGATTCTCACATCAACCTCATTTCAGCCATTGGCAAGCAACAAAAAGAATCCTATGCTACTTGCAAGGAACTACTCAATTTGGGCTCTTATATGAAGGAAAATCCATGGATATCATTGGTTACATAGATTCTGATTGGGCAAGTTTAGTAGAAGATAGATGTTCAACTTCTGGCTATGTCTTTTGTCTTGGTTCTTCACCAATTGCTTGGTCATGCAAAAAATAACAAGTAGTAGCATTATCATCTACAGAGGTAGAATACAGGGCAATAGTTTTAGCAAGTCAGGAAGCTCTTTGGCTTCATCAGATACTAAGAGAATTTGGTTTTTTCCATGACAAACCTATTACTCTTTGGTGTGATAATCAAAGCACAATTCATATTGCCCATAATCCAGTTGAGCATCAACGTACCAAGCACATTGAAATTCACATGCACTTCATTCGACAACATATTCAGAGAGGGGAAATACACTTGGACTATATTCCCACAGAAAATCAAATTGTAGACATCTTCACCAAATCCTTTCCTTCTCCATGTTACATTCAGTTGTGAGAGAAACTTGGGGTAAGGCAGATGCATTAGAAGGTACAAAAGAGGTTTTCACCTCTCCTTTCTTCTTATTGTTTCTTTTCTTTGGAAGATGGTTTTTTCCCATGTGGTTTTTTCACCATCTCTCCTATATGTAATAACATTGTACATGAGTACCTCATCAGGCCCAGTTGTCGGGACTCATTTATTTTTTGTTCAATGAGGACAATATTCGCCATCCGAAGACATGCCTCTTCTTTTTTCTTTTGATAGATGGTTTTTTCCATGTGGTTTTTTACCATCTCTTCAATAAGAATCATTGTACATGAGTACCTCATCAGGCCCTATTGTTGGGACTCATTTGTTACATTCACCCCTAGTATCACTTAAGGGGGGTGTTAGAATAAATAATTATTCTCTTAAGTTCTACTAGGATAGACTTACTTGAGTTACCACTCTTCCATGAGTCAGGTGAACTCTCAGTTTAGACTAGTTCAGATTTGATGAGTTGTTGTAATCCAACGACTCTCAATGATCAACTTTGCTATTTATACAAAGTTGATCCATGGAATAAATCAATCAGTTCTACTCTTCTCTTCATAATTCTTGTAATGCTTTGCATGTCTATTCTTGGGAAATTCTAACACTCAAGAATGATAATTGCATGAATGCTTTGCAATCATCACCCTGATTGCCTTGAAAACCACACCTTACTCTACAGACTAAAAATAACTATAGAGAAATTACAGGTAAAAAAAATTATAGATATTGTAGAGGAAGAAAAACCAGGAGTGCCATCAAGATTTTTGGTATAGTGAGATTATATTCAAGTTGTAGCAAAATTTTACAAATGAAGGTGTAACCAAGCAACATCGACAGTAAAAAGTGTAAAGCTAAACCAAACACCATTAAAGAATTACAACACCATCCAGAGATTGTGGAAATGTTTCAGTAGATAGGATGGATGTCGTTTCTATGAAATTTGATGGTTACTTAGAAGGATTAGTAGTAGATATTACCAGAACCATTTGAAACAATAAAGCAACTATCAACGGGATGTCAATAAATTGAACCCCCACTAAGCCAAATTTATAAATTATCACTTCAAGGAATAAAAATGGTTAAGTCATTTAAGGCAACTCTTCTTAAAGTAGTTAGGAAAAAATGGGGATCTTGAACCCTAAATGCAAACCAACAAAAATATATGTAAAGGGTAAAATGAACCAACCTTCAAAAATCATGGGATGAAGTGGCCACCTAGGTCATTCAATACCTGACCTACAAAGGTCAGTTGGTCGTATTATCTAGGCATCATATTAAAATCCTCACACATCTGAGGCATGGTGCAAGAAAACTTGAAGTTAGAATCAACATTATCTTGTACTTGTACTAGGCCTTACATGACATGGCCAAAATATATCAGGAAGGGCAAGGGTAAGTTAGGCATCATGGCCTAGTTAAATTAGTTTGCAAACACCATTTTAAAGGGAATCCTAGGACCTTCATCAGGTTTTTTTAATCTTGGGTAGATGCCTCTATGGACACACCTAAAACTAGGGCTACTAATAAATAGGGAGAAAATGTTACCTCAACTCATAGATAGACACCTATTCCAACAAAAAAAAGAAGATAAAAAAAACTAAATCTAGCCCTATAGAGAAATGTAGAACCAGGAGAGTGATCATCAAAATAAGGGAAACTAAAATATCTACTTAGGTAGATGTTTCTACACATTAGGATCACCCTAATATGACATAGAAGAAGAACAGGTTGGTCAAGAAGGTTCATCCTTTAGAGAGGGAATTTTTTTTAAAGAAAACTCTTCTTCCATAGAGGAAGAGTACCAACTAGAGCAACAAAGACAAATCAGAACAACTAGGTATACTAATAGAAAATAGGCTAAGCATCCTGGTGACACATAGGAAACAAATTAATAGCCACCAAGGAGGTCCATAAGACATGTATAAAAATATTTTGTAGGTACCTCTGAGGAATAGTAAAAAGAGACAATTGAGGCACAACAAGCTACACCTATACCACCTCCTCTCAGAAGGAGTTTGAGACAACAACAATAGGTAGCTACTCAAGAACAATAAACAACACCTCCTGAGCCACCAAAATTAGCAAAGAGGAAGTCATTTATAACATATGAAATAGAGGACCCAATTATGGAGGCCCCTACAAAGGAAGAAGGACCAATGGAGGTGGATTCTCCACCCAAAATGACATTACCTACTTATTCTTCATAATCATCAGAGTCTAAAGAAGAATCAAAATTAGAACCTGAAGACCCCATGAAAGTTGCTAGGGTGATTATTAAAATGTAACAAACATGGATAGAAAAAGTAGAAGAAATAATAAAGATATATATATATATATATATATATATATATATATATACATATACATATATATATATATATACATATATATATACATATACATATACATATACATATATATATATATATAAATTGCTATAGGAATTGTATGACCTAAAAGATAAAATGAGTAAACTTGACAATTTACCTCTTGAATCTATTTAGGAAAAGGAAGCAGTAGAAATTTTGCTTAATTTAGTAGAACAGGTTCAAAATGAGTTTGAAAAGAACATCACTCAGGTAACTCCTGATAGAATTGAAGAGACTATTTTAGAATAGGAACCACCCCTTCTACGCCTATCATAGTTGTTATTTCAGCACAAGAGAAATATATGGAAGGGGTTGTTTTCATTTGAAGGGCAGGGAAATAACCCATGGAGACTAGAGAGTTATCCAACCAAAGAGAATGTACCTCAAAGCCTAAACAACAACAAATTTTATAGGAGCAACCAACAGTACAAGATGCTCTGAAACATCTAACTCAGCAAGATGCTTCAAAACATATATCTCAAGAAGATGCTCCAGAATGTTTGACATAGGAAGAAGCTTTGAAATAGCAAAGCATTCAGTTAAATGCTCTAGAGAAATATACTTCAGCAAGGGTATCTCTAAGATTATAGTTTGAACCAATGTAGTTGGAGATACAAATTGAGAAAGAAGTTAAACAGGTTCTTGTAGAATCTGTAAATATAATTCATACTGCAGAAGTTCGAATGCAAGTTGAAATATCCCCAATTGTTGGTGCCCACTAGTAATAATTTCTCAACCAAACAAGATTTTACTGGTAAAACATAATGCATCTATAGCAAGGTGGATGTCCCCCTATCATGTGTTAAAGAACATCTTGTAGCATCATGGCCATTGGAAGAGCAAAATAGAAGACAGGCTAAAGAAATTACAGTCCTACAAACTAAAGTGAGGGATTTATGCCTTATAGCAGAGAAAATGGTGCAATGTAGGAGGTATGCTAGACTTTACAACTTTTTCCTCAAAGATAAATTTTACAGGTGGTAGTTAATGAGGATATGCTTTGATCTTTCCTATGATCTATCCTCTAACAAATCTTTTGTTGATGCATATTTGTAAAATCTTGAGGAACAGAGGAAATTATTTTGTGAATTTTACTTATATAAATCTTTAGTAGTGGAGGATGTGCAATTCATGCCACACATTTACATAGGGGGTGTGTAGCTTAAGGATTTTACCTCCACATTAAATAATCATATATACTTGTTGTAAGAATGGAGGTAGTACAAAACTATGGAAGTAGGACCTAGACTCTTGCTCAGACATGACCAGCCCAATCCAACAACCTTAATTAGCCAACATTTTCCTTTGGTGGGGAGAATTAATATTAAAGACACTTATCTTGAAAATATCAAGGAGAGTGTGGCTAGTTTTTAGAATTTTTACTGTGAAAGTTTTGATAATGTAGTGGTAGTATGCAGAAGTAGATGGGATGAACTACTAATTTCTCTAAGGAAAAGAGAGCCCATTTTACCAAAAAATTTAAAATGATCTCATATGAGGGAAATAACAATGATATAGGTGATACTTACAATGAAGCATGAGTGAATAGACTTTCAGTTCAAGCCACCCACCATCCTCACACTGATATCCTATTATTTTTATTCAAACCTTGAACCAGAACATCAATTTTAGAATTGGTTGGTAGAAATAAAGAGAAACAGGGGATACCATTCAATAGATCATAAATTTTGGAAAAATTTGCATAGAGAGCTAGACTTGAACATTATTGTAGCCAATCAAAATGCATGAGGACATTCATTAGTCTATGTAGGGAGAAATGATGAGATACTCAAATGTGTCATTATTTTAGCTTTGTTAACATGAGAAACTACCATTTTTACCAATATCATAGTTAAAACATCAAATTTTTATTATTATGTATTAATATATTAATTTTAGCATGATGAAATGATAAGGAATATTGCCCTACTGTTCAAATAGTTTTTTGTATTTTTTTATGATTATTTTGCATGTTTTTAGTAGTTAAATAGCATAAATAAGACATTTGGAAAAGTATCATCAATAGAGTTTTGTTGAAATATAATTGCTAAAAATATTTGAAGTGTTTTCCCACCTTAGAAACTATTTTTGGATGATGTGGCATCAAGAATTCTATGTTGCAACATAAACAAGGCAATCGGCCTACACAAACAGAACCTGTAGGTTCTACTCTGGAACATTCAGGTAGCAACCTACAAGATAATTGGAATATAAATATGTGCACCTAATTTGGGGTCTAAAATACCTTGAGCATAAAATAAGGAAAATAAGTGTAGCCAATAACCACACATTAACCCAACTTAAACTATTCCAAGCATCTACATCTGATAGTTGTTCAACCAAATGTTCTAGAGCAATTGCAAAAATGCTACAAAAAAGGCTAAACTCACTTTTTAGCCAATTTCGAAGGAAGGTAAGCAAAGTGGCACGTGGATAAAAACATCAATCATGTTAGAGCTATTCCAAGCATCATACATAGAATTTGTAGATAATAAAAAGAGGATAGCTGGCTACAATAGAATTTTATCTCATTTTGGATAGAATTTGTTGAATATAGCTCAACAAATAACAAATTGACAATAAGGAGATCAATAAGTGGGAAACTTTGTATATATATTATTGTCTGCCTATGTTGAAAGATAATAGACAAATGAATAAATTTTAATAGGACTGTATTTAGGAATTTATCAACAGTTTTTGTAATAAAGCAGAAAAGTCAATAAAGTGCAGTTTTTCTCAAAGTAGACTTCCATGACTGTTTGATCATATAAACATAGAACTTGGTAATTTTTACTCCTTCTACTGGACCTAGGAGAAAGGACCCACTCTCAAGGCTAGTGGAGGGACCTCTGTAACATAATTACAAGTTTTCTTAATTTGTTGTTTTTCTTGTCAAAAAGTTGCAAGTTTTATTTTGTTGCTAATTTTTTATAATTTGATGTAAATCAGTAAATTCCTTATTTTTTTTTTCCATTCCATGTGAGTGTTATTTTTAGCTAGCTAACTTTCTTATTTCTTGTATTTTTTTATTTTTGTTAATGTAATTTCATTTAGCATTTCATTATAGTTTTTAGCATTTAATTTCTGTTTTAGCATTCTAGTTTAATTAACAT
>JAQPPZ010000697.1:0-10492 GCA_028583015.1 Wollemia nobilis | reverse complement strand
ATGGCTGTCATATTTGAGTTCTTGATAAATATTTCGTTTAAGTGTAGACACCAAAACAACACCAATCCGATTATGTGATTGCAAACATTGATCGCTTTGACAAACACAGCCCCCAGGGCAGCCCTTAGAGGTCAAACAGTGGTCTTAACCACTTTCATAGCAATTTTGTGAGGTCAAGAAGCAATTTGGCACACTTAGACACTTTGCCTAGTAATCGTCTCACCCAGGGACGATTGCTGAATTGAAATCGTCTCACCCAGGGACGATTTCTGAAATCGATCCCTGGGTGGGATGATTTCCAAGTTTAACGGGCAAAAAGGCAAATGGTGCCAAGTGGCAGCCCAGAACAGTCAGTTAATGACTCTTGCCTTGCACGCGTGTGTAGGTGGACAGAGGGGCCGTTAGAAGACTATCACAAAAGGCATTTATCAAAGCCCAAGTCAATGGAGGACTCCCCTCCATCATGGGAAGACAAGACTGCCACATGGCGCCTATGACCAACACATGGCATTTGTGTTTCCCTCCCAATAGAGACCCCATGGGTCTATAAAATGTGGGACTTTTCTCACCCAAAATAGACAGGTTGAAGGAGTTTTCAAGCAATGAAGTGCTGCTGAGTTGAAGACCCACTTGCATCCCTTTTGGTTCACCTTCCCACATCCACCAATATCTTTTGCAAGGGAGGTTGTTGGGTGGCCTTTGGAAGCTCGAACCTTACCCAAATCCAACACATGGACACCTGAACCAACCAATTAGCCGACCCCCCAATCCTAAGAGGTTTTGGGCCCATCCCTAGTGGATTGGCTCCAAAATCAAGTGCCAACGGTGGGAGGCCCACTTGGGCACCCCCGCACTCCCCAAGTCCTATTTTAAGTTTTAGAGAATTTTAGATTACTTTTTCAGGTTGCATTTTGTGTTATTAGGTTTGATTAACCCATAGCTGCAATTTTGTAACTTTTGGTCAGATTCTAGTATGTTTTGTGTCGCTTTGTTGTTTCATTGACTTGCAGGTGGCGACATCAAATTCCCGAAGATAGAGGCCAAATTGGGAGAATCCGACCATCTGGGTCATCCCAAAATGGCCCCAATTACATAACCCCCTTGTCTACAGGTGTTTTGGAGACCTCGAGAGTCGACATTGGAGCGTGTCAGTTCGGCTTCCCCACACGTAAGAAATCGTCCCACCCAGGGATGATTTACAGTCAGAAATCGTCCCACCCAGGGATGATTTCTAGTTGAAAGCAGATTGGCCGACTGTCTCAGTGGCAATGGTCTGTTGGTAACATTTTTTGTCTTCTGGCAAGTTTTTAGGCTGTTTAGAATCATTTTGTTCACTATTTTAGATAAATGTTTGCATGCATATTTCGTTAATTTTAAAGAACAAACACCTTTCATTTGCAGCAGGTGCTACTGACATCTTGGTTGTTTCTTTGTTCACAGGAGAAGTAGAAGAGGTGAAGAACTCATCGACATCAATGGCGGCATCATCTTGGCCCACCCATTGCAATCGTGGGCACGCGGAAGGAGGAAGACTAAATCGCACATTGTAACAATGACAAATTTAACGCTCCTAGCCCCTAAAAAGGGAGGAGACGCTCTATGTAACCGAGGATAATATATTTGAATAAAGAGGGCTATGATTTCTTTACATCTTTTCTTTCCTTTCCAAATTGTCTGTTTCCTTTGTTTTGGTGCATAAGGTTAAAGCGTTACATTTCGTCTTACATTGCATAATTAGTGTTTCCTTTTCCCGAAATCTCGTGCTTTGAGTGGCGATCACGGTGGGACCTGTTCCCTATTTTTTTAAGATCACAGAAAAACTAATTGGGTTTTTGTGTTTTGTGTTTTATAGGTACATTTTTCTTGCAGACTGTTAATCGTCTCTGCAAGGGACGATTTCTGTTCTGGAAATCGTCTCACCCTGAGATGATTTTAAAATCGTCTCTGCCAGGGATGATTTCTGTTCTGTAAATCATCTCACCAGGGGACGCTTTTCTGTCTACAAATTTTCAGAGCAGAAATTGGAGGCAAGTTGGAGCGAGGCAGAGAAGAGGTAGGGATTTTCATCATCTCTGTTGAAATTTTCTATTTTTGTTTCTGTTTCTTTGACTGTTTTCATTTTAGCTTGCATTGATTAGGAAAAGTCATTCATGCATGTTTCATTTTCACCGGATAAAATGAACCTCACACACTCCACGAAACAATTTTAAACCAAGGAGCTGGTCGTAAGACCCCAACCCTTGATCAAGACCATTGGTGGATTTAATCACCACCTTGGCTTGATTTGCATCCATTTCCTAATTGTCAACTATTGTTAGGCATAAATCCTGATGAAGACATACCGAGTGTAGCTAGGGTGATTCCCATGCGCGCGAGGATAAGTTTTCTATGGTAGGTGCCATTAATAGGACAATCCCCCTTCCATACCGCCTACGTACCACGTACCTTCTGCTCTCACGTACCTATAGTCTTCCTCTCGTAAGGGCGGGTATATAGAGAGGTTGGTATATCATCCTGGTTGGTATATTGAAGGGGCGACCTTTTGGGAGTTATAAGAGCCTACATGATGCTTTTAAACGTTCTACAAAACCTACAAAAACAAAACAAAACACCAAAATGCACTAAACCAGTTTAGGGCACACCAATAATCCTTAAAAGAGATAATCATGGTTTTGTGAATGTGTGTGCTTAATTCTGCTCAGTGTAGACAAAAAAAAAAAAAAAAACAAATCAAAATAAACAGTGATCTCATCACTACAATGAGCAAGTATCCCAATACAATTGAAGAAAATAAGGGAGTTGACCTTGAATCCCTGGAACTCTCAGCATTCTATAGGTCATAAGGCAAGCTTCATTACCAATTTTGTTGATAGCCTATTGGTAATAAGTAAACCTCCCGCATGACGATATATCTGTCACATTAACTTGCATACAGATCAATGTTTGCATGTGGATGAGCTAGCTTATGGCATCCTGGATTACACCGTAGATTAATCTTAGTACATACAACAAAGGAATTCATGGAGCTAATTAGGTGATCCTCAGTACAGGTTCCATTGAAAGCCCATCTGCACTGGCGGTATCCTAACAAATACCACTAAATGAACTCAATTGCACACACAGGGATGTTAAATAACTCGGTCAAAAATAGGTCCGATTCATACCTTGTTCAAAAGTCTTGTAAGATAAAGTACAGTCATGGATAATAGTTAAAACTGTCTGAATCTCAGAAAACCTTACATTCATTCCAAAACCATCTGCGCTACTTATCATAATTATGATACCATCAAAAAATACAAAAATAGAAAAACCATGTAAATAAAGAGGTTCTTAAACAGCCTACAGTACAATCACCACAAATATCATTCATCCATTTCAATTTGCATATCACATAGACATCTAAAACATTTGCACTCATCATAACATCTGCATCCATCAAAATAAATAAACATACATAACAAAAAAAAAAATCATATCATCACATGTACAAAACCAAAAATAAAACCGGTATATATATATATATCGTCAAAAAGATGCTCGCAGGCTACAAAACCGGTCCTCAAACCCCGAAATCATATCCAAAAACCCAACCTAAGGCGTCGGCCACCATGATCACGCAGGATTGGTGCGACGGAAACTACCCCCCGTAGTGTGGGTCCTACGGGACCCTGCAGGGCGGCTACTACTAGCCCCCGCATCATGCATGCTACCACCACCCTCATCTAACCACCTACGATGAGAGGATGCTGACTGCTTAGTCAAACTATCCCTCGTCCGTCGAGAAGATCTACTGATCAAAGGCTCAGGTAGCCGCCCACCAAGGTGGGTGACCTCCCTCTCCAAGTCTATCTGGTACAGACACCACTCTGCCTCCCATCGATGATAGATAGACAATGCATCATTACGCTACGCCAAAACTCTATCCCGCTCTACTAACTGAGCCCGCAGAAGATCCCTCTCCTGTCGAGCATTCCCCAACTCTAGATCCCACATCTACAGTAGTTCTATAAGTCGAGCAATCTCAACACCTACCTCTGACCCCACCTCCTCTGTATCTGTCGGATGCATAGGACTCGCGAGGATAGTAGCCTGCTTAGGCTCCAACTACTCCTCCACATCCTGCATGTCCGGCTGCTCCGAAACACCCAAGTCCACATCCTCATCTCCCACATCCACCATGTCTGCATCATCCAACGGACCTCCCCAATCACCCCCTACTGCCTCAGCATCCTCCACTGCCGCCTTCGTGCCTCCCAGTGGCCCCTCTCCTCTCCAATGTCGCAGTACCCACCACGAATCATACTCAGTGGTAGTCCCGATGTCATCCACATCCGAAACCTCAATCACTGCATCGAAATCCTCTCCCAATGGCACGATGATCGTGGCTCCAGATCCCTCTCATCCCCCCACCGCCGATAGACAACGGGCTCACCAGGAAACCCCGGGCGCACCCCAAATTGTCGTGTAACCTGGTGGTACGGAAAGAACTCATGCTCCGTCCCATGTCGCCGATTCAACCATTGCTCCCTCTGTACCCATCGGAGCCACTCTCCAACCTCAGCCCAGCCTGGATAGTCCCGATAAGGATGCCAAAACACCTCCCCTAGAGTGAGCCGAGAAAAGGCATCAGTGTAGTGCTCAACGGCACTTGCCCATCACCGACTCTGCCCCTGCTCCACAGACCACCGCCACAAAGCTGCATAGCCAATCTCATCGTCATCCATAACCACCCGCGTCATCCACGGTAACCCGGTCAGCCTCTCCACTGCTATGTGCTGCCAACCCTAGCACTGAAGAAGATAACTGCAACTCACCCCCTTCCGCTACCGATAGCAGACGCCATATAGCTCCCCGTAGAGCTGTGCCAACAATGTCTATCCCCATCCATAAATTAGCGGTGCCTTTATTGGGCACTCTACCAACTGCCATACCAACTCCAACAGGTTCCACGGGAACCTCCCGCCTGACGAATCAGGTAGAAGCATGTTAGAAATGAGGCCCATCAAGAATGCGTGCCTCACTCCTAACACCCCCCTCTCCTACCACCAGCTAACAAAAATCCCGCTAGCCTGACAATCCACCTCGGCTGTCTCCACTGGGTTCGTTACACCCAGCCGCTTCGCATGCCCAAAACATCTCATCAGTACAGCAGTCCAATGATCATGTGGTGATGTCCTAATGGGCAGTCCATCTATCGAAATCCGAAGCAACCGATAAACGTCCTCCAGTGTCACAGTCATCTCCCCTTCTTCGAAATATGGAAAGTGTTGGTCCGTGGATCCCAAAATTTGATCAGGGCCGTCAGATAGGCCTGATCCGGGACCACAAGCTCCATTCAAGCCACCTGCTTGAGCCCAAGGGCATCAAGCCACTACCAGTCAACATCAGTCAGTGCCGATCACGCCTCAGCAAATGCGGCAGGTACACGGTACCGGCTCCTAACCTGCAAAACAATAACACACACAAAAATTCAAAACTAATTTTTCAGATTTAGGGTTCCTAACCTAAACTGAGTAATTACAAAAAACAACACAAAAATTCAAAAATAAATCTTTCAGATCTAGGGTTTCTAACCTTAACTGATTGAATACAAAGAAATAACTAAGTGTCAAGATCTAAATTTTATTTCAAACAAGAAATAAACAAAATCAATTCAAATCAAATCATCAATTGCAAGAATAAACTCTAGGGAGCACTTACGGATTTCGCCTTTGCTCCGCCGCTCGAACCAGTTTGTGCACTCATGATGACAAAGAGAATTTTGGCAGCGCTTTGCTTCGCAGAATTACCTCCTCCTCCCAGAGCAACCAAATCGCAAGAAAAAAAATGACACAAATGAGCCCAAATCCAAGTTTTGGGCCTTAAATAGGCCTACCAACTGGAAATCATCCTTGGCTAGGACGAGCGTTCTGGTCAGCGCTCGTCCCACCTAGGGACGATTTTTGCAATTGGAAATCGTCCCACCCAGGGACGATTTCCAGCCAGAAAAGTCAAAACAACAAAAAATCAACAAAAATGAACTAAAAACAAAAAATAAATTTGCCTAATAAGAGTGTTGTTGCACTTGACATCCCAGCTAACAAAATACGCATTGGCATTACAAAATGTCAATATCCTACCCCCCAAGAAGGCTAACATAGCCGGACCGCTCCACGGGCAGACGGATTGCAGACAATTTAATCCCCAAATGGTGTCACAAAAACAACAAAAATAGTACAAAATTCAACAAAAACACAGAGACACATTGCTGAACATAAGTGCTCATGCACTTAACCTCTAGGCAA
Source organism: Wollemia nobilis (assembly GCA_028583015.1). NCBI lineage: Eukaryota > Viridiplantae > Streptophyta > Pinopsida > Araucariales > Araucariaceae > Wollemia > Wollemia nobilis. The sequence continues at coordinate 4,208 of JAQPPZ010000697.1, read as the reverse complement.
AGAAAATCGATGTCGAGGTCCAAATTATCGCTCTCCTGCTTCCCTAAGAAGGCTACAATAGCCGGACCGCTCCACGGGAAATTAGATTTTTGATGATTTCACCTCATTATGGCATCACCAAAAGGGTTAAAACCCACCAAAAATAGGTCCAAATGTTGGAAAAAATTGCACACGCTTAACGGTAAACCCTTTAAAGGCACCCTAGCACAAGTCATCTTGGGTCAAGCGACTCGTCGCTTCTCTCACGAAGGTCATTCCCTCATCGATTCATCGCTTGAGGGGGTAGTCACACTTAGTCGCAAACCAAAAATCACACACCCAATTAAGGAAAATGACACGCATTCAAAGAATCATTGACAAAGACAATCACGCTCCTGCTTGGGGTAGTAAAAAAGCAAAAATCAAATCAATCGAACACTTGGCATTTCATGAATCATGAACACAAGGTTCCCCCTGAGGATAAAAATGCCCTTGGCCTGTTCATGACTGATCAATGTCTAAATTCAAGTCACACCTCACCAAAACAGGTTAATACTTGAAATCAAATTCCTTAGCTCGTCAAAAGCAAGGATTCAAGAATGCATGCCCTTTCCATACTTGGGGCATCAAAAGTTGGTTAGGTTACCAAGAAACCCTAATCAGTAGTGCTTTGGTTATCTATTTTTTCTTAGCACTGCGTCACCCGTAGTGCTTCCCAAAAAGGGGCATCTGTAGACACCAAAACAGCACCAATCCAATTATGTGACTGCAAACACTGATCGCTTTGACAAACACAGCCCCTAGGGCAGCCCTCAGAGGTCAAACAGTGGTCTTAACCACTTTCATAGCAATTTTATGAGGTCAAGAAGCAATTTGGCACACTTAGACACTTTGCCTAGTAATCGTCTCACCCAGGGACGATTGCTGAATTGAAATCATCTCACCCAGGGATTTTTTCGAAATCGTCCCTGGGTGGGATTTCCAAGTTTAACGGGCAAAAAGGCAAATGGTGCCAAGTGGCAGCCCAGAACAATCAGTTAATGACTCCTGCCTTGCATGCGTGTGTAGGTGGATAGAGGGGCCGTTAGAAGACTGTCACAAAAGGCATTTATCAAAGCCCAAGTCAATGGAGGACTCCCCTCCCTCATGGGAAGACAAGACTACCACATGGCGCCTATGACCAACACATGGCATTTGTGTTTCCCTCCCAAAAGAGACCCCATGGGTCTATAAAATGTGGGACTTTTTTCACCGAAAACAGACAGGTTGAAGGAGTTTTCAAGCAACGAAGTGCTATCGAGTTGAAGACCCACTTGCATCCCTTTTGGTTCACCTTCCCACATCCACCAATCTCTTTTGCAAGGGAGGTTTTTGGGTGGCCTTTAGAAGCTTGAACCTGACCCAAATCCAACACATGGACACCTGAACCAACCAATTCGCCGACCCCCAATCCTAAGAGGTTTTGGGCCCATCCCTAGTGGATTGGCTCCAAAATCAAGTGCCAACGATGGGAGGCCCACTTGGGCACCCCCGCACTCCCCAAGTCCTATTTTAAGTTTTAGAGCATTTTAGATTACTTTTTTAGGTTGCATTTTGTGTTATTAGGTTTGATTAACCCATAGCTACAATTTTGTAACTTTTGGTCAGATTCTAGTATGTTTTGTGTCGCTTTGTTGTTTCATTGACTTGCAGGTGGCGACATCAAATTGCTGAAGATAGAGGCCAAATTGGGAGAATCCGACTATCTGGGTCGTCCCAAAATGGCCCCAATTACATAACCCCCTCGTCTGCAGGTGTTTTGGAGACCTCAGGAGTCGACATTGGAGCGTGTCAGTTCGGCTTCCCCAACACGAAGAAATCGTCCCACCCGGGGACGATTTACAGTCAAAAATCGTCCCACCCAGGGATGATTTCCAGTTGAAAGCATATTGGCCGACTGTCTCAGTGGCAATGGTCTGTTGGTAACATTTTCTATTTTCTGGCAAGTTTTCAGGCTGTTTAGAATCATTTTGTTCAACTCGTTTTAGATAAATGTTTGCATGCATATCTCGTTAATTTTAAAGAATAAACACCTTTCATTTGCAGCAGGTGCTACTGACATCTTGGTTGTTTCTATGTTCCTAGGAGAAGCAGTAGAGGTGAAGAACTCATCGACATCAGCGGTGACATCATCTTGGCCCGCCCATTGCAATCATGGGCACGCGAAAGGAGGAAGACTAAATCGCACATTGTAACAATGACAACCCCTATAAATGGAGGAGACATCTATGTAACCGAGGATAAGATATTTGAATAAAGAGGGCTGTGATTTCTTTACATCTTTTCTTTCCTTTCCAAATTGTCTCTTTCCTTTGTTTTGGTGCATAAGGTTAAAGCGTTACATTTCGTCTTACATTGCATAATTAGTGATTCCTTTGCCCAGAATCTCGTGCTTTCAGTAAGATACGACATCTATTTGTCTTCCATTGATGATCATTATTGTCTTTCACATCTCAACCCTACGCTTGCTGGCAGCTTAGTTGATGTGATTTTTTTTAGCATTGATGATATAAATTTTAAATGTAAGAAAAATATTAAAAACAAAAGATTCAATAGTTAAGGTCAACCTTCCCTGTATAGGAATACAAGTAAGGCACTCAATCCTAAAGCAAGTTACGATGACTATGTGAATAATAGATGCCATCCAATGAATGTTAGTAGGTTTGTATTTTGGTATTAAATAATATATTCATAAAGAAAGTTTGAATTTATATTTTTCATATTTTACTTTTAAAAGATCAAAATTATTATTTATATTTAAAAGTAATAGGTTCAAATATAAGATAATATATAATAATTTTAAATTATTTAATTTTTATTTTTATATGATAAAAACTTGGTATAAAAAGAGTATTCCTTAATTAAATTTATAAATCATTTTTTAATAATTTTAAAATATATAAGTTCTATTAAGGAGATATATAATATAGAGAATTTGAGAGACTGAAAGACCACTTGTATTTAGCTCTTTCACTTCTTTTACATCAACTTTTTGAGGTATTGATTGATGCATTAGAGTACATATCAGGAGCTATTCTCATACAATATGGGCATCTAATTTCATATGGAAGCACTTAATGAATCAATTTAAAAATACCTCACATACGACGGAGAGCTCTACATCATTATCTAAATATATAAACAATGGAAGTATTATATACTAGACAAGAAAACCATCATCCATATAAATTATAGATCTATAGAGTTCATTCAAACATATTGTAAGCTAAGGAATGAAATACATCAAAAGTGGATATATCTATAACAATTTTATTTGATCATAAAGCATAAGAAAGGGTGTGTCAATTCAATAGTAGATTTTTTGAATCAACCTCTAATCATAGTACTCATAACCATTCTTTGAATCTCTACCCCTCCTTGGAATACTAACAATAAGTTTGTTTTAGAGAATAATTATTGTTAGAATACACCCATTTTGTAGTAAGGTTAAACCCTCCTACCATATATAATATTTCTTGCGTAATTGGTTCATTATCAGAGCTCAACGTCCAAATACATAAGATTGTGAATCACACAATATATTTCTTCCATGACAATCAATTAGAGCTTTAGATGAGTTATAGGCATTTCAAACAAATCAACTTCTCATTGGAAGAAAAGTGGGAGGAAGTTAAGAGCATGTTGGATAAGTTATTTGACCATTGATACCTTTGTAACATTTTCAATATTTTTATTCTTTGACTCTCTACCCCTACATAAGGTTGTGATTTTTAATTCTTCCTTTAAGCAAGAACACTCCTATAAGTCACCAGAATTTTAGTGATTTTCAATACACTTCAAAAAGTGTTTTCCTTAGCTAAATTTTCAAAGGTGGCTCCAATAGATTCAATATGAAAGAAAGCAAAGAAAAATTCACAAACAGATGTAATGCCCTTGTATACATTTAGATCATTTGGAATTATTTCAAGAGTTTGGAAGCCTAGAAAATGCTCCTAAAATTCCATAATCCATCAAATTATAATGATCAATGACCTATATTATTTTTGAAGATCTTTGATGGATTGTGAGGAAGAAAATTTTTATGTATCATTCGATCTCAAATCAAAAAATTGCATAATATTTAGAAGGCTCTAGTGATAGATGACATAGAATATTTCTAACAAAAATACTTTCAAAAGTATCTTCAAATATTGATAAATAAAATTTATATGAACTATCCAATGAAAAAA
>JAQPPZ010000696.1:0-12530 GCA_028583015.1 Wollemia nobilis | reverse complement strand
GAAAGTGGCATCCCTTTTGGGATGTTTTCCACAAATAATAAAAAAAAAATAGATTATTTTGATTATTGCTAAAATTTATTTTTTATTATAAATATTAAAAAAGGTTAAACTTTATTAAAATTTAAAAAATAATTATTTATATTATTATATAAAATTTCTAATCCTTATTAAAAAATAAAAAATAAACTTTAATTTTTAAATAATATAAATTAAAATCAAAATTTTAAAATAAATAATAATATATTTACTTTATTTATAATATCAAAAATATATAAAATTTAACTTTGGACATGAATATTGCACGACGATTCTTTGCTCTATTATTAAAACCTGTAACTCTTTTTTATGTATTCAATAATAATAAAAACATAAAGATTTTAGAGTAGTTAGTAATATGTTTGTGTTTTTTGGTAAGTGGTTGTTTGGTCAAGCATTTATCAATAAGACATTCAAGTTCAAACTTTCGGATACTCTGTTTGTAAAGGGGTAGTCTGTTTGTAAAGGTGGTAATATATTTGAATGAGGGGAGTGCCCGCTGATGATACCAATCTCGAACGACCAGTAGTCCCCTTCATGTTGGATCAACAACAACAAAGTGAAATGGGTTTAATAGAAGCAACCCTGTGTTTTGAATCCTACAATAAATTACTAAAAAAAATATGTTATGTCTTGTATATAAAAAAGGGTTAAATATATATTAATTTTATTCGAATAATATGGCATATGTGTTGCATAAAGTATAAGACTGACGTTCACTTCCACTTTTATCCCGACCATTTTTATTTTTATGGAATTTCGTTTCGTATTAATACCCTTTTGGAACACGCAGATTAGAAAGTTATAGACGGCTGACGTCACTTCCAGTTCCGTCCATTTTTTACTTTCTCTAACACGCGGATTTGACGATGTCGTGTAAAGTCATGGTCCAACCTCCTTGCCGTCCATATTTTATTTTCTCTAACACGCGGATTTGAAGATATGGGATAAAGTGACGGACTCGGACGTCCACTTTCACTTCCCGTTTTTTTTGTTTCCATGTTTTCTTTGCTACCCCGCGGATTTGACGATGGCTAAGAAAGTCATGGACTCGGACGTCCACTTCTACCACCCATTTTTTATTTTCTCTCACACGCGGATTTGACCATAGGAATAAAGTCATCAACCATTTCGCGTCTATTTTTTCTTCAACTTTTTCTACCACACGGATTGACGATGTCGGAGAAAGTGATGGACGGACGGCTGACGTTCACTTCCACTTCCCGTCCATTTTTCGTTTTTCTTCTAACACGCGAATTTGAAGACTTCGGAGAAAGTGATGGACGGCTGGCGTGCACTTTCGCTTCCCGTATTTTCAATTTTAATTTTACTGATACGTGGATTTCTGATGTCCAAGGATGTTTCGAGGAAATAATCTTCCGAGTACATACAGGACATCGAAAACGCTTGAAAGTTAAAAGCTAAAGTTAAACATTGTGACGTTTGTATATTCGTACTTTGTAACCTTTCTTTTGGATGGAGTCTATTCCACGGTTTTATAACTTCCAAAATCCGTTCAAAGTTTTATTGGTGGCCTTCCTTATATTATTTTTCATATAAGTTGTTCTTTTTACACCCTTCAAGCTCAACTTTTCAATTCTATTTTTATGTTTTCACTCTCCAAATTTTTTATTTCGTCGGAGCCGTCGGATCCCTTTACAGACGGCTTTGTTCTGCCTATTTTTCTATTTTCACTCTCAAAGTTGATTGTTTGAATCGGAGTAATATTTATTTTTTCACTTAAACAAAATTGAAAATACAGATTCCATTAAGTTATATTATTTGCACATCAAAAAATATTTATTAACTTTTATATTTTTATTAAATAATAATATTTAATTAATAAAAAATTATTTGTTCTATATATTTTTTATATATAGCACACAAGTTTATTTAAACTTTAGACGAACATATCTTAAAGTAATTAATAGAAACTTGTAGGTAGTCTTAGGGTTAGAGGATTGGTAAGTTTTAAGTTGTCATTAAGAGGAAACTTAAATTCAAATTTTGAAGGCAAGCCTTATATAGGGCAAAAGCAGAAGACCATCCTAACTTTGTTAAGTCGTTGAGTGCTTGCCAACTTAACAACAATTTCAATCATACTTTGAGTGGTTGCCAACCTAACAACAACTTCAATCGTGGACAGTTTTAATCTTGACCCACACGGAGGTCTCAATCCTGACCCAGAGTGGTCTCTTCAGTCGAGTAGGGGAGACAGTAACAACTCTAAAAATTTGAACATATATCCAATAATAAAAAATATATCCAATAATAAAAAATATATCCAATAATAAAAAAGAAAAAATATTTTATATGATAAAATAAAAAATAAATAAATTTTCTATTAACTTCTTGAGATGTATAAATACGCCCATAAAGAGTTTGTTAGTAGTTTAGATTTTAAAGCTTTCATTTTTATGAGATTTAATAATATTAATTAATTAATTAATTAATTAAATTATATTTATATGTATATTAGGTTTTATAAATAAAAATTAATAATTTATTTTTTAAAATATTTTTATTATATTTTTATAGAGAATAATATTATTATTTATTGAAAATGTTGCAATTTATAAGATAGATAATTATATAGTTATTCATGTATTTAGTGTTTATTTTTACACATATATTGGGTATATTTTATAGCATTAAGTTTTAGAAAATGATACTTAAAGATAAATATTAGAAAATGATTGGAGACAAATTATGTTGAAGAGAACTAATAATCTCAACATCCCTGACATGAATCATCTTGAAGAGACCTCACCTCAAGTGAGATTATTGGATAAAGCAAGAGGACCATAACATAAAGGTCATAGCTTTAACATGGTGTACCTTAGCTAGAACTTGCTAGTCTCTAACTCCAAAATTTTTGCTAATTTTCAAGCAATAATATATATATATATATATATATATATATATATATATATATATACTCTTGCATTTTAAAGCTTTAAGTACTTCAGCGAGTCGTAAGGAAAATAGTAAGCAGCTCAGTAAAAAGTGGGTGTCCAAGCAAAAGCTTCAAAATTAAAGCTCAGTGAAAAGTGGGTGCTCAAGCAAAACCTTCAAAATTTGAAAAGACAAGATTCGATTTCTATTTCTCAAGTTAGACTCAGTGAGGAATTACAGGAGGAAGCCCTTCTTCCATCAATCATGTTTGATGGAGAGGAGGAGTTGAACACAGTTCCTGTGAAGAGAAGGGAAGTGAGCCCAATAGCTAGGGATAGTGTTCAACTTCCTAAATTTGGGGAGAGTGGAGAAGAGGTGAATCCCTCTAGTCTTATCCTCCAAAATTCCTTTGACTATCCTGACATGGATGATCCGACTCTTCAATATTTAATGGAAAGCTCTCTAACCTCTCCAAAAACTATGTTTGAGAAAGGCTCTCCGAGTTCGAAGACCAGAAGTCGTAGAAAAGCTCGTATTGATGTAGGGGACGAAATGAAAGTCGGGAGACCCAACAACAAAGCACTCAGGAAAAGGTAGATCGACTCTAAAATTGCTAACGGAGGACAATCTCTTCTAACAGATAGTATTGAGGCTCTACATCCTAAAGAGAATGAGGTTGTTCCAATCGTGGAGACTTGGAACAAACGTGTTCAGTAGTGTGGCCTAAAAATAATATTTCTTTCTATGGGGGTCAAAAAAAGGTAGGCAAGTCCTCAATGAGAAAGGTTTCTAGCAAGTGATTTTTGTTTGTTTTTTATTTAGTTGTTTTTTAGGCTGGATGTTGTTGTTGTAGATCTGATCCAGTTTTAGGCGAGATTCTTGGCTCTCTGGTTCTCTAAGCACCCCTGGTTATTTTGGGTGTCAGTTTCTCCCATGCTGGCCCCCGTTGCCAGCTGGTTGTTTGACCGTGATAATCTCTTGTATTTACTTTCTTGATATCTTATTGCTAGATATAAGGTTTGAGGATGCCTTTCAAAACCCTACTTGTAATAGGTTAGGAACCCTTTAAAAAATCTCTTTTACCATCCAAATATATATATATATATATATATATACCCCCATCATGGTTCTCTAACCATTGCATTGTTCTACAAAAGTTAGCAAATATATATATAGCACATATTATATTTAAAGAGAAGCAAAGCATGTATTATGATTTAATGTGAAATCAAATTTAAAATGATCTTTTAAGGAGTCATGGGCATCTTAAGTAGTCTTGGAAAGCAAAAAAACAATCTTTAACAACATTGACGATATCTTGTATTTGGCACATAAAACTTTTATTTTATTCTTATTTTTACACTTAATAATTACGTTGTTCAATTATATGTTTTCTTAGTCAATTGCCAGTGAATCAATATTTTTTAAAATATTGGTTCTAAGAGCATACAATTGTTGGGATGAATTGGTCCAACCACTCTGATTCATCCGCAGTTGACATTACTCTCACTAGCTCTACAAGAACTAACACCACCAAAACATTTCACACAATCGACACATGTTCTTTTGCTTGGCTCTCACTTCTTACATTCCATAATTTCTCCTTGAAATGCTTTATAAAATGACAAAGCAAATGAAGGGATATGAGGAGTATAAATAGACAAGGTATGCACTAGCTATTCACAGTATAATTTTATGCTCTAAGCTACTTCAAGTTCTATCGATATGGATCACCTAGTCATGTGCTAATAGACCATCCTGATGCTGCATGGCTGAAACCCAATAATTTGTTTAGCTAAGGAAAAAAATTGGATACATCTATAATCATTATAAAATTATCCTTATGTCAATAAATGAAGAGCCCGTTTATTTAATACTTTGGTGTGAGAGGAATAATATAGGATAAATAATAACCACACTATTTGATGAGGGAAGAAACTTTCAATTTTATAAATGTTGAATGCATTATAAATAGTTCATAAAGGTGATTTCAAATTTTGATGGCTTCTTATCTATGCTTTTCAATTCTATATACAGTAGTGTCCATTTCTAATAAATTAATAAATAATATCCATATAACAATTAATATTATCTCTATTATCATTGAAGCAACATTCTAACCAAGATTTAGGAAAGGATCAAAATTATCACATAGTAGATTAAAGAGCTTCCAATTTTAAGAGTAGTTTTACTTGAAAGGATACTTGGAAACATAAATTTGTAAAAACATACTAGGTACATACTTGTGGCTTTTGTGAATTATATGTTTAACAAAGCAAAATGCCTTATATTTCACTAAGCTTTATCCCTCACAAAATATAAGTTTATTCAAAACTTCCACTTGCAATAAAAACACATGGTGACTTAGTTATGCCAAAGTGAGAGTGAAGAGGTCTTTCATTTGTTGCACAATCGTGCTATATTACGATTAGTCACTATCCTTGTTAATTTTCTCATGTTTTAAACTAGTGTAGAGGAGATAATGGGATGTCTTAAGCTTCATGTTTTTTTGTATATTTTAGAATAAGGTTTCTTTCACTTGCTTGGAAAGGACATCAAGATGGCACTAAAAAAAATATTTAATGATCTCTTTACCTCTTTCTTAACAACCTTATGATCACAAGCATGATATCCTTCCCAACATTCTAGAGATGTTCAAGCATATTATGATATAAATATGCATTTTTATAACATCTAGTGTATAGGTTGAATTATAGAACAACTATTAGAATTTATGTAAATAGATATTAATGGGTTTGAATTTTTAAAAAATAACTTAAAGCATAGACAAATGGCTAAGGCAATACCACATGATTAAGGGTCCCTTGTTCTATTTGAATTGAAAAATGCTTGTTAAGTCAATAAAAATGCACTCTCAATGCATTAATAATGGGTACTACCTTTTGAAGGATTTTTATTGTCTTTATATGTTATTATGTTGATGATTTATTTTCACAAATATAATGAAATTTTAGATTTAATATAAGTTAATAAAGTTGCGTGACTAATTTAATAGAAATTTGTCATCTTTGAAAACTATGTTTTATTTATAATTGTTATCTTTGTTAATGTTTCATACAAATAATACATATGATATTTTAGTGAAGATTTTCTAAATGTTTATGATATATAAAATATAAATTTTATGACACATTAAAATGAAAGGATTAACCATTTTGATTTCAAAAGCTATATTAATGTTAACAATTTAATCCTTCTCATATATATATTTTTTCATTTGTATTCTAAAATAAATTTAATACTTTGTAATTAAATATAAATTTACTTTTGCATTGAAGTAAAAGTATATATATTTTTAAATAAATCTAACTATATGACATTTTTCTAAAAGTATATCATAAGCATACCCTCTCTAAAATTTAATGTGAATTCTTCACTCCTTTTAAAAATTACTTTTCTTGTTTTAGATGGCAATTCAACCTTATTGCACCATTTATGGGTACAAATTTTTGACGCGTTGAATGTTAATCCTATAGGCAACGATTTTCTACTTTAAAACGGTGACAATGGAAAGTAAACAATTAACCCATTTATGAGTGTTCATTCCAACCACCATTATGTATTTCAAGTAATATAACCTCAAAATATAAAATTTATAGATAAAATTACAATAAGAATCATCAATATGAAAGATCAATTCTTACTAAAATATTTTTAATAACAAAGTAATTTGAGATGATATTTACCTCAATATATGAATGTAATATCCAAGTTTTACTAGTAGTTCCTTGTATTGGTTGCTAAAGTAAGATTCTATATTCTTGTTGTGTCATTTGCAAAACATGTTAAAAATCTGCCTATGTTATAGTCATCCCTTATGGAATAGAATAAATTATACTTCTTAACTCCTAACATAAAGAAATGATGAGGTTCGATGTGTAGACCAATTGGTTCAACCAAACCTTGTAAATGGGGTAGAGGTCCAAGGTTCAAATCTCAGGCCTCATCGGACTGAACACTTTTTCCTTTCCTGGTGCTTTCTACGACGTAAAAGGTTTAAAATGATTATGGCATGGTCGTTATAGGGGTGGATTGCATGAAGATATATGTGGTGGCTTTCAGAGTGGACATCCTAGAATACTGTGGTGGCCATAAAAGCTGGACAACCTGCCCGAATTTGTGGCGACTACCGATTCCACCATGTAAATTAAAAAAAACATAAAGAAATGATAGACATATTCAATGTATACACACTATGAAAATATGGATAAAACATGGTTTTCCCTTTAAAATATGGATAAACTATGTCTTAGAGCAATAGTTTAACATTTTAAAAATGATGTAGAATATACTAATGTAAAGGTGTCCCCTTTCGACCATAAATACTAGCAAGCTTATAATTAATATCTAATGATACTATTTATCCATACCATCCCTCCCCAATCGTATCCAAAAAATGGATGCCACCCATAATAGAAATCAATCCCCTACTAGGTCGAGATAATCAGGTCTTTCGTTATCCAACGAGTCTCTGAAACTCATCAATGATTCCCCCTATTTCCCTATTCTTCAAGAATTACTCTGTTTCCCAAAAAGGTGATAAGGAGCCAAAAGAAACTAGTTGTTGATGTAGGTAGTGAAAAATAAATGAAGACCAACTAGTCAAGAAATAAGGTGCAAGGAAACTGAGAATGATATCGCTAATGGTGTTCAGTCTACTATCATATCAACTCTTATAGAACAGTCAAATTCTAAAGTCCTGGTAGATGATGGAAAATGATTCAAACCTCCTCTAAACTCTACCAGGGGGAAATATTCTTCAAGAAACCATAGATGAAGATCCTCTCATGGAATGTGACAGGTCAAAAAAATATGGTCAGGTCCATGAGGAAATAAAATAAACCCAGTATCATTTTACTACAGGAAAACAAAATTTATATGGATAATAGTGATAAAATTGGTAAGTCTATGTGGAAAGATAGTGCTTTCATTTATATTCCACCCCGTGGATCATCTAGCGGCCTCATGTGTTTTTGGAACCTAGATATTGTATAAGGCAGAATCATCTTCAATTCAGAAAGAATAATAAATATTCTATTTTATAACAAAGACATCCAAGCTCAATGGTTCATGTCATACATCTACTCTCCCAATGATCCGAGAGGCCGTAAGGCCACATGGAACACTTTAAGCCAAATGAGAAGCAATTTATAGAATTGTCCTTAGATGATCAAAGGTGATTTCAATAGCCCACTCTATCCTTCAGATAATAAAGGAGGGAACCCCATCACATCTAAGGTGCTTTGAAGAATGTGCATAATTTGTGGAACAGAAGGAACTCACAAAAATTCAATTAAAAGGAGTAATATATACTTGGAGCAACCAAATAATAGGAAACCAGCTCACCCAAATGAGGCTTGATAGATTATTGGTATCCAAGTAAGCAATCCAAATTTTTGGTGATGCCACCCTTCACTCTCTTCCAAAAATTGGATCAGATTTAGTCTTATCGTCTTAAAAAAATAGGCAAGGCACAACCTTCAAAACACCCTTTAGGTTCGAATCAATGTGGTTACAACATGAGGGGCTTTGGAACTACATTTTTGAATGGTGGAGTAAGTTTTTTCAAGATCACCTATAACTCAAATTGGCAAAAAACTATGCTTTATCAAAAACAACTTGAAAGTATGGAACACTAAAATCTTTGGGAATATTTTCCAAGGCAAACAAGATATTACTAATCAATTGAATGTCGTAGAAAGATATATTCAAAATTGGAGTTTGGAATCTGATATGAGGCAAAGAGAAAAATAACTTCTATCAGAGTATCACAACATCCTTTCCAGGGAAGAGGTTTTCTGGAGGTAAAATATCTCATGTCCTATGGCTAAAGGAAGGTGATTCCAACACCAAATTCTTTCACACATCCACACTTAGACATAGAAGCAATAATAAAATCAAAAAAGTATCTAGAAGTGATGGTACAATAACCTCCAACATTCATGAGATCATGGAAGAGGCTGTGTCACCCTTTGAAAATATCTTAGGGCCTTTCCCTCCTTGTCAACCTCAAGCTAGAATTGCTCTTTTGCAAAATATTCTAACTCTCTGTATTGCCCAAATTTTTTGCACCCTTACCTTCAGGCTAAAGGATCCGTACCCAAAAGGGGGGTGAGAAAATGATGGAACAATATCTCGGACGGAGAGGCCCTTTGAAGGTCGCACCTCTCGGGGGAGGGGTATAAAGGTGAATTTTTGACAGATGGTGGGGTTCACCAGAAAACTTTGAGTGGTAGTTTGCACGCCTAGGTTTGACAATGGGTTTGATTTATTCATTTTATGTTCAATCATTCAGGTTCCTAGGTTGGCCAAAATGAAGCTAAGCTATTCTATATGAAGATTCTGATTTACATGAAAATAGAAGACATAAATGAATCCTAATGTGATTGAATACAGAGAATATATAAAATGGAGAAGAGTACACCTAATTTATAATGTCTGATGAAGATTCTGAAGCTTGTAGGAGTCCATATCATCCCGGATATGACATGATCATCTGTAATTGTATAGAATCATCCCAAATCATAGGAGATCATCCGAGATCACCCAAGATCGTCAGTGACCTAACGAATTCGTCAGGCGAATTCATCAGAAATCTGCAATCAAGGAAACAGACACCAAAAACCAAAAATACACTTGCAAGAATGAAGCAAAATGATAGAAATAAGAGTATATATGTTTGAATGATAAATCCAAATATCAAATTAAATGAGATGCACTTGTTTTGGAAACTTATTTTGAATTTTATCATGCAATTATGCTAAATGAGGTGATCTCCAAGATGCAAAACAAAATTAAATTAATCTAATGCATCAATAAATAAGGAAAATGAGATAGAGAATGTAAACTTAGGCCTTTGATTGCCCCCAAGTTGAATTGCAGATCAGATCGTCTGTAATTGTACAAGATCGTCGCCGATCTTGACAAGATCGTCTCAAATTGTAGTTGAATCGCCTACGACAATCTGAGCTACCTTCAAATAAAACACAGTAAAATCTTGCAACAAAACTTGAAAACACAAGTGCGAATGATGGGAGATCAGGGAGGGAGTTAGGGGGATAAACTGGGAAAATCTCATTTTATATAGGATTAAGGGGAGGTTAGGAGGTTGGGGATCATCCCAATCTGGGAGATCCTCAACGTGGGAATCTCCAACCGCGCAGACACGCTTATGTCCAAGTTGGAGAGGTTGTTGGAATAGAAGCTAATTACAAAAATTCAGTTTTGGGACGAAATCGTCTGGACGTTCTGTTCCAGAAAAATTTGTCCAATTTGAGACGATATCGTCAGATCGACGACGATATCGTCCAACGATCACAACAACCTTTAAAAATGGTGCAAAAAATGAGGTGAGCGGTTAACGGGCGGTTTCGGGGTTAAAATTTAAATTTCTACTTTTTACTAATGGTGTAACTGCACCAATTTTAGGGTGCTACATTTTGCCCCCTCTTTAGCGAATTTTTTGAAAAAAATGCGTTAAAGATGAGTTCTTCACGCTTTACGAGAAAGCAAAAATTTATTCCATTTTTTTAGACAATGATTCTAGGTCGAATAGTACGACTGTTTACTATGGTGCCCCCTCCGAGTTTTTACCCGAATCGAATGTTTGAGGTAAAAGCACAGAAAAACAAAAATTAAAAAATATATTGTTTTGAATAAAAATAAGAAAAATAGGGTAAAACCCTAATTCATTTTTACTATTCACTTTCGATGTTTCAAAGTTCTGCAGGCGAAATGGTGGAGACGACACACAGATCAACAGAGATCTGACATGGGTTGCGGGTAAGGATCTAAACCTAGTTTTACTATGTTTTTAACTTGATTTACTTAATTTTTTGACAAGAATGTTAATTTTTTTTTTTGGGCATCGCGACCGTTTTTAGGCCGGCGATGAAATCGTCTCTATATTGTCAATTTCATCCCTAGACGAAATCGAAGAAATAGGGGTGATCCTGTCCAATAAGGGGCGATCCCCAAATTGAAGAAGTGAGACGATTTCGTCCCTTATTGGGTGATCCCGTCCAATAAGGGGTGATCCTATTAAGGACAATTTATCTCAATTTGGTACGATATCATCCAATAATGGGCGATATCAACTTTGATTTTAATTGATTTTTTAATGATTATGTACTAATGATTTTTTTTGTTTTATTGCTTATTTTGCAGAGGGGATTGCTAAAGAGTCGAGAGTGGAAATACGACGGTCTAAGAGATGATTTGGCCGCGCTCGATCAGGCCGAGCGAGACAGATTGGCAGAGGTAATACTACAGCATGTGGCAAAGATGCCACAAATTCCTACAGACATGGGGCTACTGACGACCCTAGCAGAGAGATGGTATCTGGAGTTGTCCTACTTTCGACTACCAACAGTGGAGATGACTTTCACTCTAGAGGATGTATGGAGGATCTTGAGGATCCCCATACATGGTCGATTCATGATGCCTTCAGCCAATCAAGGCCACGCCATGATGATATTATGCACGGACCCAAGCTTCACCCTGGAGAAGGGCGGAGTGAACATCGAGGCATTGAGGCGGATGCTTGGGGCATCTTGGTTGACCCAAGTTTTGGTAGGGGTGGTGGGTGGCCTGCTTCTATGCCACCATAGCAGATGTAGATTATCGTGGCTACTGTCAGATGTGGTCTGTGACATGAGAGACCATGGATATAGGTTTTCTTGGGGCAGCTTTGTACTGTGTCGCTTGTATAGGATCCTTTACGGGATCGTATGCAAAGGGGTCGATATCTGGTGCTGACATCGCTTCTACAGGTTTGGTGCTGGGAGCACATTGCAGTGTAGAGGTCGATAGGGCTTCCACTGATAGGAGTTGATCGGGAGAGACCTCGAGTTTTCTACTGGTGGCTCTAGAGAGGGTCACAATAGCGGATACATCTGTCAACATCTCAAAGGTTTTTGGATGACCTCACCCCAAATCGGATCACTTGGAGACCATGGAGAGAGCATCCAGGGTGGGTAGAGGACGGATAATATTTGGCTCACATCAGGTGAGTCATATGGTTGAGGACAGAGTGGGGAGAGGTAGAGCTCCACCGCTACGATCGATTTTTGAGGCAGTTTGATCTACAATAGGGGATCCCTACTCTTAGGAATTATGAGTACTCTCGGACTGTGTGGGATAGTACCACACTGAGCGAAGCTCTAGACATGCAGAGGTTTTGGAGTCAAGATGCTGACGATGCCCCCATTCAACCAGTGGATGGGGATGACGTGAGGGTAGCAAACGGATATGATGCCTGGTATGCAGGCATTCGACCTCCTCGAATGACGAGGGCATAGGGTCCGATGCATGTTGTAGTGCAATGGATGGAGAGGTAGCGCCAGGCTGCCATCGATGCAGTGAGGGGTCATGAAGGGAGGGATAAGTTACGACCTCCTCAGGAGAGATGCCGAAGAGTACCACAAGCTCTAGAGAGACAGCAGTAGCCGAAGAGGAGGGAGGAGAGGAGAAAGGAGAGGAGAGACAAACTCCCTCCTCAGTAGAGGGATAGGCCACCATCGTTCGATAGGGGAAAGGGTGTCAAGGTGGGGGAGAGCAGCGATATGGAAGCTCTCCGG
>JAQPPZ010000694.1:0-104530 GCA_028583015.1 Wollemia nobilis | reverse complement strand
GATCGGTGTTTGCAGTCACATAATCGGATTGGTGTTGTTTTGGTGTCTACAGCATGTTTTCAACCAAGATGTCTAATGGTAGGGGATGGTTGAACCCTACCCCTGACTTGTCATATGGCATCTGATACCTTGGTTGGCAAAGGATCCACATCCCTTGCTCATATCTGCCTAGCCCATACCCATGCCAATTGCATTGTTCGAGATATTTTAGGGCAAATTACGGGTTCGACGGATAATTGATGTTTTTCGACAAAATGTTCTTCATCTGTTTCCTTTTGTTCGCATGGTTCAGAACCATGATCAAGGCCCCCATACACAAAATTCGTTTGGTTCGGTGGGTAGCCTAGAGGGACGATTGTTCCAATGGGAAGGCGAGGTCTTCCCATGTCTTGTACTGACTCCAGTGTGGGGGTTGCCACAAAATTTTGCACTATGTATTCTCCCAGGCCTGTACTGGCCATCTCAACAGTGATTGTTGATGATTGGGTAGGAGGAAACGGTTGTCCTTCCTGAGTCCATTCCATGTTTGGTGGTTCAGGGATCTTGGTTTGTGTTATGTTGGGTGTTTCCTCTATTGATATCATTGAAATTATGGGCAACCCCTCTTCTAGAGGCTTAACCTCTTCCATGATTTGCTTTCCCTTGTCCTTCTGTTGGGCCATGATAGGTGGCGTTGATGATGAAGGAGCCGATGATGACTTCTCACCTGGCTAGGATTTTGCCTTATTTGCCACCAGTGGTGCCTGCGGTATCGGACCCTGTTTAGATGGATTTAATTGAAAATCCAAATGCGTTGATGGGAGGGTCGATTGAGGTATGAATTGTACCGCATTGCAATACTTGAAGGGCTCTAAGTCCATTGGGACTACATGTATTTGTCCTTCATAGGCATATTTCAAGCACTGGTGTGCGATCGAGGGGACACACTTCATGTCCCTGATCCAAGGCCGCCCTAGCAGTATATTATAAGCCATTTCGCCTTCCAACACATGGCACAGTGTAGGTATTGACTTTTGTCCTACCTGTATAGGCAGAATGACTGTGCCGACTGTCGAGCATATTGCATCGTTAAAAGCTCACAGTGTGTACGTGGAAGCGGTGATGTGAGAGGCTGGCAGTTTTAAATGCTTTAACGCTGTAGTGGTTATGATGTTACTGGACGAGCCAGTATCTATCAGCACTCTCTTGTACGGGATCCCGTTGACCCGCGCGATAACATGCAGGGGTGGATCCGGCATGTCATTTGATATTGTTTTGACCTCATTTTCTTTGAATGTGATGACAGGCTCCGTACATTGTTTCACATGTCCCACGAAGGCGTTGAAAGAATTTGCTTCATGGGGTTGTACTTCAATGGCTTTTAAAATTTCCATAAGAGATTCTCTATGGGGAGCTGATTGTTGAATAAGCTCGTAGATGGACAGCCTAGCCGACGTGGTCCGCAAACTCTGTGTGAGTTTGGTTCGTATCGTGACCTCAGGTCTAGGCGGAGGTAACTGCGTTGGGCATTGTTGAGGCTGTGATGTCGACGGAACTTCCCTCGCAGGTACCTCGGGGATAACTGCGGGGTATTTTCTGTTCCTTGTTACAATGCTAATCATTCCCACAAATCCTTGCGCGGGAAGATCTTGTCGCACCTCGTTAATTTGGAGCGGTTTTGTGCCGCGCCTCGTGGGCGAGCAAGGGGTCCTTGAATACCCCCATTTGTTGGTTGTTAGGTGCGATGGGGTTGTCCATGACCAATGTTCTATTATCGATCAAATCCTGGACTAGTTCTTTGAATTTCCAGCACCCATTTAGGTCATGTCCTCTGCGCCTATGGAATCTGCAATACAATTCCTCCCTATACCCCCTAGGCTTGGGAACGTTAGGGTCAAAAATTTGGATTTCTGGCAGAGTAACTAAATTTTCCGTTGACAAGCGATCAAATAAGGAGTCTCTAGACTCCGCATACGGGGTGAATTATCGCCTAGGGCGACGCTGCTGATACTGCTCCTGTCTTCTGTTATCTCTTTCGTAAGCAGGAGGCACTGCCTGGTAGTTAGCCTTTTGAGGCTGTGTTTGTTGCACAGGCGCGGGGACATTTATCGCAACTTGGTTGACTGCAGTGTGTTGTGGTTGCGTTGTCCCAGTTTTAGTGGTTTTATTCCACTCTTTCTTCTTAGGCTTGGCAATTGTGCCTTCACCTATTTTAATCTCTTCTATGACTCTGGCTTGCGCAAAAGCTTCTTCTAAGTTGTCGTATTGTCGTAGCAACAATAGACCAGAGATTGATTTTAAACAAATTTTTGCGAACATTTGCGTGAGGTCCGACATGGGAGGACGGTAGGGTAACTTAGAAAGCAAAGCTCTCCATCGGTTCCCGTACGCTGCCATTGTTTCCTCCTCAAATTTTTTAAGGCTAGCAAGATCACTAAGTGATGCCTTCTTCCTTGTGTTGAAGGTGAAACGTTCAAGAAACGCATCTACTAGCTGATCTAGGCTGCTTATTCTGTGTTTGGGCAGTTGTGTGAACCAATCCGAGGCAGGGCCTGCGAATGTGGTTATGAATGTTCTAAGCAATAATGCGTCATTATCTTGAATGCCGAAGCATTGGCTTAGAAATCGTGTAACATGTTCTTGTGCGTCCTCTTCACCTTTAAAAACGCCAATTGAGGCAACTTAAAGTGTTCGGGATAAAGAGGTTTAGGCACTGAGGTATGCACCGGATTATTGCGGAGTAGACGTAATGTGGGTTTTTGATGGCCAGCAGCTTTTGTCTCCACCGACTCTAAACGCTCCAATAGCACTTGGTATGCATCGGAAAATTTTATTTCTTCCTCTCTTGTTCGCTCTTGTTGCAAGTTACGGTAAATTGGAGTCCTATGGAGGGGTGGCCGAATGGCATCCTTCCTGCCTTAATGGGGAGTTTCAATATATTCCTCTTCTGGTTCATACTCCTCATAAAATTCTTGAGGAGTCTCAGGGCAAAACCTATGACCCTGATCAAGCTCTTGCTGAAGGTACCCATCATTGTTTCGGGGAGTTGCCTCCCTCTCGAATCTATGGGGTCTTAGAGGCAGAGCTTGACGAGGTCATGGAGACCTGTCTTGCGCCAACGTATTACGCCTCTCATACTGTTCAGCTCTTATGCGAGGGGTTGGCCCCCTCTCAGGTATTTCATAGCGTAACTCATCCGCTTCGCGTTGCATGCGTTCTTTATCCAAGAGGTATTGATACTCTATCTCTTGCTGATTTTGTTTAAGCCGCATGATTTGGGCTTGACGGGTGGTATATCTGGCGACAGCCGGGTCAATTTGATCTACCCTATTTTTTTTAGAAGGTTCAAATGTTCCTCCTATGGGTTTGCCTTGGTTTTGATGTTCTAAAATCTCAAGGGGTTGCTTCCCTCTATCGAGGTAGGCGATATGCGCTCGAGGTTCTGGCCTCAAGGGGTGATCATGATATCCTGCTGGTGCGGAAATGCAAGGTTCTCGCATTGTTTGTTGCCCTTGAGGAATGCGATGGTTTTCCTCATACTCCCTTTCATGGGTGTAAATGGGGTGGGCGGAGTTAGGTCGCCCTATGTAAGGAGCCCTGCACTCCGGATTTGGTCTCTCTGTTCTGATGATAGGTAAAGAAGGGACGCCATATCCACGTTGCCCCTCCAATAGGTCTGACTCAATCTTGGTTGCAACCTAAAAAAACACCTTTTCCTTTATCAGATTACTTGTGGGTTTGCTCACTTATATTTTTCCTTCATTTGGAACATGTTCGTGGTTAATGTGTCATGCACATGGATGCATGATTGAGTTTACTATGATTGACAAATTTATTATTATTGTTATGAGATTAGGATTACCTATCAAGCAGTTTCCTTAAAAGGATCTTTATACTTGCTTTATAATGTATATCGATTACCTTATAATCTATACATGCATCAGCTCGAAATCAAATGTGATCGATCCTTGTATAATGTGTTAACATAGGTTGAAAGTGTCGTAAAATACCTTCTATAATATTTTTAATTTGACCATTTCCTAAGGTGATGTTAGGGATGACCTCACGATGATCGAGCTCCCCCTTATCAAATATTATCTTTTGAATTTAGTGCTTGTGATGTCTCTATATTTGGGTTCATCTCACTACACTCTTTACTTGTAATTATTTGAAAAATATATCAATCTCAAATGCTACCAATCAGACTAAATAAGCCACCTAGCTCAAATGGAATTCTAAGGGAATGCAATGTGTGTCACCTAATCAATCAATGTCTAATCAAAATTATTTCATACTTTATGCACCTCCTAGGATATGCTAAAGAATCATTTTAAGCATACAATATGTTCTCAAGAATCCTCCACCTTACCTCACTCCTCACACTACTATTTTTAAGATTTTTCTCATAGCCCTTGCCTATCAATATTAGATGCTAGATGTGCGCAACCTTCATAGGACATCTAGATCAAATGAAATTAGAGACGACCATCACAATGCACGAAGGCATATACAAGCAATGTTTCCCTTCAAAATATGTCAGAAATGTGGCTAGTGCACTCGACCTCCTCAACAGTCCCTGCTTTCAGGTTTTAAATTGAGCTTCAATGATAGAATGAGATTTAAGGGAATATTCTCATTCTATATCTTATTTTCAGCATTGCTCCTCATCTTATTTCCCATTCATGAATTTACGGTAAGTTTTAGTTTTAAAACAATTACACAAAAAAAAAGAATTTTGGGGATTAACCATGCATCAATAGACTCCCCATTCATTAATCCCTTTGTAACTCCTAGTCATAACAAGACCTACAAAATAGAACGGGGATTGAGGAGCATTTCACATTCCCTCGTCACATTCCCCTACATTGTCTGAATTCCTAATTCTAGAACCTAATCTTTTTTTCTACTGTAAACTAACCTGTGAATCAAATCCATTCAAGATAATTATATGATTTTTAAGAATTGTATTAACATTGACCCTTTTCCTTGGCTCTCTCATGTCCTCGTTAGCATACTTTCATAGCTATCAAATTCTTGGCTTGGAATAGCTTCAATTCCTTGAAATTTTTTAAAAACTTTAAAGTTTTTTAATACACATAAACAATTTAGCACACTCTAATTTTTATTTTATCTTAAACTTCTCATGATTGATAACAAAATATTTTTTGTAAGAAGAAAAATAATCAATTTTTTATTTTGATACATAGGGGAATTGGCAACTACATTTCCTTTTTGAACAACTGGTCATAGGGTCAAATCGCATTACCTTCGATCATAGCGTCAAATCATGGAGCTACCACTATAACCCCTACCTCGCTTCGATAAACACGGCCCGGAGTGAGGGAGACCCCCGGTGGCTTGGGGGTTGGTACCGTCGTCATCAAGTTGGCGCACAATCAGAAAATTCTAGTCAGAATACTACCTTTGTCCTAGAGTGGGCATGCCCGTGAGGTTTAAACCTAGGTATCCTCCAGGTAAGTTCCCAAAGTCTTACCAATCCACCTAGCCCTCGTGGACAAAAGAATAAAATTTTACATCCTATTTTTTTAAGAGGAAAAAAAATCAAATTACATATTTTGTTTTTCCCTTAAAACTGGTCATGTATTGGAATATTTTGTTTATGCTTTACTATTTTTTATATTAAAATTTCTTATATTGTTATATGTTAAAACATTATGACCCTTTATTTATTCACATATAATTAATTAACCATAAGAATCTCAGTTTTCTCCTCCTCCATAACATAACACCGATGTATTCTTTAAAATATATCAAGTTAACATGGAATCGACGGCTTCTAATAGAGTGTGTATGCTTAGAAACGTAAGTGAACAAAGTTGCATTTAAGATTGGATAAGGATCCTGTTGTGACTTGTTCAGTTCCTCAGAACCTATCCTTCTACTAGTGGAAGAGGTGGTTAATATTAGAAAAGAAAAATTACTAATTATGTGAAAATACAACTTTTAAATGCGATGCATGTTATAGTTGTCTTGGAAGTTTGTTTCACTCAACTATAGATTAAAATTCTTAAAACTAAAAATCTACACTCCACGTATAATTATTTCCATAATAAGCGTCATGGTTACCCAAGTAAGTACAACCGGTATACCATTGAAGGCACATAGGGTTAAAAACTAAAATTCAAAATTAAAATTAAAAAAATTATAATTATTTATAATTTTAAAATAAACATGTAAAGCAAAAAGTTTTACTTTTAAGATTAAAGTGTCGTTGCACATAGATATTATTATAGTGTTTGTATCTGTGTTTTTTCATGATTTATCCAATAAGTTCATTTTTATGAGAAATTTTTAATTAGTCTTGAATTTCAAATCACGAATTATTTTTGGAATTAAAGGAGACTATATTTTATAACCAAATCAAAAGAGGTATAATAGGTATATATTTATTTCAAACAATAGCTACTATATGTTGAGGATGTAGTATTGAAGGTAGTGTTACAATTGCATTGAAATTTAATCTATGATTTTTAATCTTTACAAAGGGTACGCTTCTTGTACCTACCTAGCATATCCAATTTGTGTATGAAACATAGTATCTACTGCACATGTTGCAATGTCAATAACCCACACTCATACTATGAGGTTGGAAATGGACGAACATGATTTATTCTTCTTAAAATCGTGATCTTTAACTTTATATAATCAAAATTATCAAATGGATTAATATGTGTTAATCATGTTCCATCAAAAATTTCCTTACCAAAATTTTATTTTAACTCTACATGATAATTGATTGAGTATTTTGTAAGAGCTAGCATTGATCCTCCATTTCCTTCCTAGCTTTTGATAATACTGCTTTGAAATACTCAATTGATTCCTTTATAGTATCATGTTCTTCCTCAATATGCAGCCCATTTATTTATTTGTGGATAGGATAAATTTTATTTGAAGGTAACATGAAATTTTTGGTATTTCTATCAACCTTTGTAGGAGATTTAAGATAGACAAAGATCAATATTGAAGACTAAAGTATTCAACAACCAAATAATATAATAAAGAAATATTTTGAAGAATATTACATTATTTGTACATGCTAATGTGCCCCCATGGTGCCTTCATGGTACAATTGTAGCAGGCCATATATCATGGAGCATTACAACTATCAAAAAATATTGAGAAGTAGCATAGCTTCATACAAAGATACAAAAGCATTCTTAGCTTCCAGGGATAGATCATTATAGGCCATTCTATAGAGATCAATATTTGAATGATAAAGTGTACAAAAATATTGTAGTCAAAGTTCATAGCAATATAGCTACTTACACCAAGAAAAACATTGTATAGAATAGCAAAGTGCTTATAAGGGTCTATATAGAACAACAAGCTTTTATAAGGTGCTAGAGATAGATCAGCATGCATGTCACCTAAAGTAAAGATATCCGAGGTTGCCACTAAGATCAAAGAGTTGTTCATCCTAAATGGTGCCAAATACAAACCAGACAACAACTGTAAACTAGAATGAAGCTAGGGTAAGATGGATTAACAAACTGTAAATAATATTTCAAATCTTTCACCTAACATTGTAAGAAAAATCAAAGCATTGAATGAGGAGTTGAGCAACTATTATTTTGTCGACATGTTCTCAAAATACACATCATCTATTAGGAATGGAGCCTAATTATGAGGAGGCTAAACAGAGAAAGTTTCTGGATTTACTGCAGGACGGGCAGGGAAAGTTTCCAGATTTACAGTCTGTTAGTCTACCAGAGAAAGTTTCCGGATTTACAACAGGACAACCAGGGAAAGTTTTTTTTTGTTTTTATCCCAAAATTAGATGTTGGGAACTCAATGTTAATCTTGGAATGTATTAAGAAAAGCAGTTTGTTTTTTCTATTTTTTTCTTATATATAGTTGTGAGAAAAAACAAAGAAGACTATGACAAAGAAAATTATTGTGTTAATTCCTTGGAAATATAGAGAGGAAATTACAGTAGATGTTTGTTGTAGGTTGTAACCCTCTATTGCTTGGATTGAGAAAATGAAGGACTGAAAATTCTCGGTGGATGTAACCCACATTGGGTGAACCACGTTAAAATCGTTCTCTTCTTCTGTGTGTGTTTGTCTAATTTTTCTTTAATTCTGCAATTAAAGTTTGAAACACTATAATTGCTTTTCTATATAAATATATTTTATATAGTGATTTACTCTAACAAGTGGTATCATAGCGGTTGTTTTATTGGGTGCACTTGACAGAAGGATAATTTCTAGATCAAGTGGGAGCAATGGCAGAAGAAGGGAGGTTTAGAGTTCAAAAATTCAATGGCCAGAACTTTCAATTCTAGAAGATGCAGATGGAGGATTACTTGTACCAGAAGGATCTTTACTTACCTCTTGAGGGGGAAACAGAGAGACCTTCATCTATGTCTAATGAGGAGTGGAGTCTCCTTGATAGAAAGGCATTGGGTACTGTGAGGCTATGCTTGGGAGCCACCGTAGCCTTCAACATCTCTGATGAAAAAACTACCAAGGGAGTCATGGATAAGTTGGCCAAGATGTATGAGAAACCATCAG
Organism: Wollemia nobilis; assembly: GCA_028583015.1. Lineage (NCBI taxonomy): Eukaryota > Viridiplantae > Streptophyta > Pinopsida > Araucariales > Araucariaceae > Wollemia > Wollemia nobilis. The sequence goes on along the minus strand of JAQPPZ010000694.1, from coordinate 96,017 downwards.
CATCAAATAAGGTATTCTTAATGAAAAGGTTATTTAACATGAAAATGAGTGAAGGAGGATCTGTGCATGATCATTTAAATGAATTTAATACTGTCACTAATCAATTGCATTCAGTAGGATTGGATTTTGATGATGAGCTTAGGGCCTTATTAATCTTATGCTCTCTTCCAAAAAGTTGAAACAATTTGGTAATGGCGGTAAGTAACTCTGCTTCGATTTCAAATAAATTAGAATTTGATGATGTGGTTGGTGTGATACTCAGTGAGGACATGAGAAGAAAAACCACAGGAGAATCATCTAGCACCGCCTTAACTATTGAGAATAGAGGAAGAGGAAGAGAAAGAGGAAAGAGTTCACATCGTGGAAAATCCAAAGGCAGATCCAAATCACATGGAAAAGGAAAGCTACAGTGTTGGCATTGTGGCAAAAAGGGTCATCTCAAGGACTGTTGGAAAAGAAAGGGTGATGGAAATGAAGGTAATGATAATAATGGTAACACTTCAGAAGCCAATATTACTTGACAAATTCTACAAGATGCTTTAATATTATCTCTTGATAGAAATAGTGATTATTGGGTAATTGATAGTGGTGCTTCATTCCATGCTACCTCACATAAGGAATACTTCATAGATTATGTTTCTGGAGATTATGGACAAGTTCTATTGGGAAATGACCAACCATGTAAAATCATGGGTATTGGAAAGATTTTGATTAAATCCCAAAATGGATGTCAATGGGCTCTTAAAGAAGTGATACACATACCAGATTTACAGAGAAATCTTATATCGGCAAGTAAGCTTTATGGTGAAGGATACACGGTTGCATTCGGAGAAAATGCTTGGAAAGTTACTAAAGGTTCATTGATAGTAGCTAGAGGTAAATTGGTGGGTACTCTTTATTTACTTACTGATTTTTCTCACTACTCCATGAATTTAGTTTCTACAAGTGAGAGTGCATCTTTGTGGCACCAAAGACTTGGCCATATGAGTGGAAAAGGTATGGAAATTTTACATTCAAGAAAGTTATTGCCTAAGTTAAAAGAGATTGATTTGGAATTCTGTGAGGATTGTGTTTATGGTAAAGCAAAGAGAGTTAGATTTCTCAAGGATGGCAAGGAAAGGAAGAAAGAGAAATTGGAGCTTGTGCACTCAGATGTTTGGGGCCCAGCTCAGGTAACTTCTCTTGGAGGTTCCTCTTACTATGTACTTTTTATTGATGATTCAACAAGGAAAACATGGATATATTGCATTAAGAATAAAAGTGATGTTTTTAATACCTTTAAGAATTGGAAAGCATTAGTTGAAAATGAAACTGGAAAAAGGTTAAAGTGTCTAAAGTCGGATAATGGTGGAGAATATTGTAGTAGAGAATTTGATGTGTTTTGTTCTAAAAATGGAATTAGAAGAATCAAGGTAGTTCCAAGGACACCTCAAGAAAATGGGGTTGCAAAAAGAATGAATAGAACCATCATGGAGCGTGCTAGGAGCATGAGAATACATGGAGGCTTACCATTATTTTTATGGGCTCATGCTGTTGATACTTGCAATATATCTGATTAATAGAGGATCGTCTAGTGCCTTGGATGGAGGAATTCCGAAAGAGCTTTGGACAGGTAAACCAAGAAATTATTCTTTCCTTAAGGTATTTGGATGTGAGGCTTTTATGCATATAGACAAAGAGAACAGAAATAAGTTAGATGCTAAGGCCCAAAAGTGCTATTTTATTGGTTACGGTATTGATGGCTTGGGTTACATATTATGGGATTGTGATAACCGAAAAGTCATTAGAAGTAGGGATGTCATATTTAATGAAAAAAACTTGTATAAAGATCGGTTGCAGGGAAAGAAACGAGAAGAGGAAAATACTGAATACATAGACCTTGATGGACACATAGAAAAGGTAACTCCAAAGGTGGTAGAAGATCAAAATGTTCAGCAGCAACAACAAGCACCTCAATCTTCAGAAAGTGTTTTTAGACGTTCTACCAGGATAAGTAAAATTCCTCAATGTTTCTCTGATTATGTTTTGTATACTGATGCTGGTAAGCCAGAATGTTTTCAGGAAGCATTACAAATGGATACCAGGAATAAGTGGGAGCTTGCAATGAATGAAGAAATGGACTCTTTATTTCACAACCAAACTTGGGATTTGGTTGAGCTACCCAAAGGTAAAAGAGCTTTGACCAATAAATGGGTGTAGAGGATTAAAGAGGAGAATGAAGGGCATAAGAGATACAAAGCAAGACTAGTGGTCAAGGGATTTTCTCGAAAAAAGGTATTGATTTTGATGAGATTTTTCTCCGATTGTAAAAATGACCTCTATTAGAGCTATTTTGAGTCTTGTAGCTATAGAAAATTTGTTTCACGGAGCAATTGGATGTGAATACAGACATTTCTTCATGGTGATTTGGAGGAGGAAATTTATATGCACCAACCGGAAGGCTTTCAGGTGAAAGGTAAAGAGGATTGGGTATGTAAACCGAAAAAGAGCTTGTATGGGTTAAAACAAGCTCCTAGACAAGTGGTATTTAAAATTTGATAGGTTCATGGCTAATCAAAGGTTTGAAAGATGTCAAAGTGATCATTGTGTATATTTTAAGCAAACCGGAAATGGTAACTATGTTATTTTGCTATTGTATGTGGATGACATGTTAGTTGGAGGAACAAATATGCAAGATATAAACATGCTCAAGAAGAAGTTGGCTAAATCCTTTGCCATGAAGGATTTGGGAGAAGCCAAACAAATCCTTGGTATGAGAATAACAAGATACAAGGAGAGTCACACTCTGAAATTATCACAAGCAAAATACATTGAAAAAGTTCTTAAGAGATTCAACATGAACAATGCAAAGTCTATTGCTACTCCATTGGCAAAGCATTTCAAACTCACCAAAGATTTGTGTCCCAAGACACAAAAGGAACAAGAGCATATGGCTAAGGTTCCCTATGCATCACGAGTTGGAATTTTTATGTATGCAATGGTTTGTACAAGACCATATATTGCCCATGCAGTGGGAGTAGTGAGTAGATTTATGAGTAATCCAGGAAAAGGACATTGGCAAGCGATAAAATGGATACTCAGGTACTTGAGAGGAACTTCAAATTATTCTTTGAATTTTGGAGGCTCTAATATATGCTTGAAAGGTTTTGTAGATTCTGATATGGCAGGTGATCTTGATGGTGGAAGGAGCACTACTGGCTACATATTTACTATAGGAGGAGTGGTTAGTTGGATTTCTAAACTCCAACACGTAGTTGCCCTTTCAACCACTGAAGCTGAATATGTTGTTGCTACAGAAGCAAGAAAAGAGATGGTTTGGTTGCAAAGACTAATGGAAGAACTGGGAAGAAGCAAGAGGATAATAGGTTGTGGAGTGATAGCCAGAGTGCTATACACCTTGCAAAGAATTTAGCATTCCATTCAAAAACTAAACACATCAAACTCAGGTATCATTTCATTAGATCAGTAGTGGAAGATGGATCTTTGAAATTAGGGAAGGTTCACACATCACAAAATCCTGCTGATATGCTTACAAAAGTGGTGTCAAGAGAAAAGTTGAGCTTTTGCTCAACTTCAGTTGGCCTTAAGGAATAAGAGGCCATGATGAGAATTTTTCAGTCCTTGGTTGCAGTATGGTGCAATGGAATTAGTCTCCAAGTGGGAGATTTTTAGGAATGGAGCCTAATTATGAGGAGGCTAAGCAGAGAAAGTTTTTGGATTTCTGCGGAGACCGGCGGGAAAGTTTCCAGATTTACAGTCTGTTAGTCTACCAGAGAAAGTTTTTCGGATTTACAACAGGACAACCAGGGAAAGTTCTTTTTGTTTTTATCCCAAAATTAGATGTTGGGAACTCAATGTTAATCTTGGAATGTATTAAAAAAATCATTTTGTTTTTTCTATTTTTTTCTTATATATAGTTGTGAGAAAAAACAAAGAAGACTATGACAAAGAAAATTATTGTGTTAATTCCTTGGAAATATAGAGAGGAAATTACATCAGATGTTTGTTGTAGGTTGTAACCCTCTATTGCTTGGATTGAGAAAATGAAGGACTAAAAATTCTCGGTGGATGTAACCCACATTGGGTGAACCACGTTAAAATCGTTGTCTCTTCTTCTGTGTGTGTTTGTCTAATTTTTCTTTAATTCTATCGTTAAAGTTTGAAACACTATAATTGCTTTTCTATATAAATATATTTTATATAGTTATTTACTCTAACATCATCAAACACATCACAATTCAAGATGAAGAGAAGAGAAAGAAAGAAGAATAACAGAAATCACACAAGGAAGACTAACAAAAAACCTATATCCAAATCCTTGAAAGACTTGAAAGAGGTAGATTGAAGATGAATCTCAAGTAGGAGATTATGAACAATGCAAGGTCGCTTGAATATCGAAGACAAAGAGAAAGATCAATATTGAAGACTAAAGTATTTATCGACCAAATAATGCAATATAGGAGGGTGATGAAGAATATTACATTATTTGGTATATGCTCATGTACCCCCATGGTACCTTCATGGTATATTGTAAACATGTAATATATTAGGTTTGAGTCTATAGTTTAGGAGTGTGATTTAAATTTACCCTTTTATATAAGTGTTGATGTGCAAGAAATGCACAAGTGTTATGTAAGTTAGAGTGCAAGTGTAACGACCCTCCTTCGTAGGACATGTTATTTATACTTGATTTATGTATAGATGTGTGGATGTATATTACATAATCTTATTTTATGTTATACAAATATGTGACAGTTTCACTTTATGCTCTTATTATATTACTTTTAGAACATGGTACTGCTGAAGAAATTTGTGGTTGCAAGACCAAGTACTCTCACATGTGGATTGGTATGGGATACCCACCAGAGTGGAGAGAAAATAGGAAATGATAGATGACTTGTTCATCAACAGCTCAAGGGTAAAAGAATACCCTTATATATATATGCACTGCATATATGTATGTTGTTTTAAAAATGCATCATCAAGCAAGGAGGTTGTTGTAATAAAAAGAGCCATCCTTAGTAGGTAGGTGATCATGTTGCAGTTATTGTAAAACCGCCTTCTTAAGAAAAATATTTATTTCTCATGTTTGATTTGGAAAAGCTTTGCGTTGTTGCATGCATTTAATGCATGGAATTGGTTGACAAATGTTTTATTAAAATGGTATTAATAATAATGTGGGTATTATTAATACCTAGTAAAATATTTAATATCATTGTTAATAACTAATATTAACATACAATATTAGTTAGATTTAAATAATTATCATCTTAGCAGCTCGCACTAGCATTAAAAGGATATTAATCTTGAAGTAAATATATAATTGAGTGGATGTTTTATTATTTAAGTTAGAACATCAGTGATTAATGTAAGCTTCATTGTAAAGAAGAATATGTTTGTTTTTAAATCATTATTAAGTCATGCTATTGAAAATTTGGAAATATTCCAACATGAATCTCCAAGAAGAACGTTACCTATTTTATAACATTGCAAGAGAGCATATGGATGTTGGGTGGTGTTCATGAAATTTGAAGTAGGGTAAGCCTTCCCAACCACGATCTCCTTTGTTGATGCGGGAGCATCCAATAGTGTAAGAGTGATATTGCATCATCCAAAATTTGTAGTGGTTTTTATTATGTTCCAAGTTTGTTTATTTTTTTAGGGGATGGAAAAATAGACCTAACAGCGAAAGAATCACCCTAATATCCTGAGCGGTTTGGAAGATATTGAAATTTTAAGATGAAGACCCTACCAAAAATAGTAAAAATCCTACTACTGAAACTTGAAGTGGAAATTTGAAGGCCTTAGAGACCTCTTAGAGGGGTGAATATTAAGCGTAATATCCTCTAGGGCATTATGCCATTGTAGGTCTTTTTGAGAGATTTTCAAAAATATGCACTAATAGTCATCTCGAGCAACGAGCGAGGAGTTATGACCCCGAGAAGTTTGCCCCCATAATTCAAATTTCAAATGAATTGTTTTAGACGGGAAAGGGGAAAACAGGGTATTTGAGGGGGAATTTTGAAATTGTAAAGGGTCTGGTCTGTATCCTCAATTTGCATGAAAAGTAATACAAAGCTTTGGCTCAAATATTGCAGTTTCCTTGTGACTCAGTAGATTGTTTGTATTCTATTGATGTTGTTCTGCTTCATTTCTTTGTTTTCCTTGATGTATTATATGAAGATGGGTAACCAAAATGGTGGGTTGGAAGAAAAAAAAAGAAGATCAAAGCTTGGAAAATAAGGATTGCAAGGTAACAGATTGGGGAGAATTACTCAGGTGGAGGTAATTATTATCTAATTTTACCTTGATGCCATGCTTTCCTTAAATCCTAATTTTGTTGTGTTGCTATATTTATTTACTTGGTGATGTCGCATTCGGACCATTTTTGCCTTTTCTATTAATATTTTGAATATGGAATTAGTCAGGCTAGGTTAGCAATTTGATTTGGTTTGTATTGTTGTACCATTAATACCAAGGCTTGGGTGCTACGGTTGGCAAGTTTGAATCGATTTTTTTTGTTTATGTTTCCTAGCTTGTTAAGATTTTCTTTTGGTAGACCCGTCTGGAGGATTAGGCAGTGTAGTTTTGCTCTACGTTATTTTTATTAGGTAGAATAACACGATATTTTGAATGGATCCCTAACCTTTACAATGAAACACACATCAAAAGAAAGGTTAAAAAGTGGTCCAAGAGAATATCAACCCCATGGAAAAGGGGGAAAACAAAAATAGCCTCAAGAAGGAAAAACAAAAATAGCCTCAAGAAGGAAAACCAAAAATAAGACCCATAAAGGAAAAGCATAAGAGATCATCTTAACAACCATGGATAAAAATGACCCAAGAAACCAAACACAACACCCACCAAGGATGACCCCTACAATAGTAAAAGAAGCTTTAATGTGGGTGGGGTTCACCACCTTTTTTCTGGACTTCTTCTACATGTTTTACAACCTCCTCCATAAGCATGGCGATCGTCTTGTTTATTTTGCAAAGGGAGTTGAGGATAACATGAATAATATCCAAATTGCTACTTCGGATGACCATAAAAGGGGCCTCTAAGGGAGTGATCCCTGAAAATATTTTCACTAAAGAGTCACCATGTTTATCATCCATATTGGGTTTCTTTTTTCCTTTCAAATGAGAAGGGTACCTAGTCACCTATGACATGAAATTTGGGTCCTTCTCAAAGTTAAAATATTCATCTAAAATAAATAGGGAAGGACAGAGGTATTTCATTTTCCTAACAAGTTCTTCAATCTAGCCAAATGCCTTGTTTCCTTTATCAAGGCTTCGAGGCCTATTTTCTTGAATGAAGTCTTTTTAAACTGGCCTAAATAGTATCTCTTACCTTTTCTAGACCCTTCAAAAAAGGAATGTGAGGAAGACCCTATGTTATTCTCCAAAGTCAAAAAATTAGGATCCTTTTCTTTTTCATCCAGATCCTTAGGATTTTCAGTTGAAGCAGTGGGAGTTCCATAATTAGTCCCTAGATTTAGAATTATTCTTTGATCCAACCTTCCCACCACATGGTAAAATAGGACTTTAATAAGCCCTTTATGGAGACGTATATTAGATTTTTCTCACTTCATATCCCCAATTGTCTTTTCAAGGGATCGTAATAGCAAAGATGACACATTCAATTTTTTCCCCAGCATAGGTGATTTAAAAAGGTAAAATGAAAACTAGGTACAGCGTTGAACTTACCATCCAAAGTAAAATATATAATGATAGATAATACCTCTCTATCCCAAGGGGATGGAAGAGAATCCCTTCGTATACCATTATCTGAGTTATGAACCTTATCATCCTTATCCAAAAATTTCTCTAGCTCTTTAGCGAGAGAACGTTTCTCTCTATGAATCTTCAATTCCTAGGGATGTAGCTTCAACTATGAGGGACATGTTAATTGTGAACTCGATTCCCTTGACCCTCACTTTCCTGTTAGTCTAGGAATGTGTCACTTGTAGTGAGATCAGTTCGTCATAGCCATCAAATTTTTGCATACATTCAACCAAGGTTTCGCTACTAAGAATTTTACTGACATCACTATCAACCACTAATTTTAAATGGTTCCAAGTGCAACATCTCATTTCCCATTGTAAACTTAGAGAGTAGCATAGCTTCGTTAATGATATCACTACAAAGCTATAGTGGTAAATTCAAAAGCTCTTTTGGAAAAAAACAATTGCAATATTTATAGAATCTAACATAAACTTATAAAATCAATTAATTTAATTCTCATATGTTTACCGATTCATCCTTCTCTTTTAAGAGGATCAAACACGTGGAATCTTTTTATATAATCTTCTTCCAAATGAGTTGTGACTTGTTTTCTTCGAATAATATGTTCTTCAAAACAATAAGATAAAAATCACTTGTCAGTACTTCTTTCGTATCTAGAACATCAAAACCACCACCACTAAAAAGTATAGACTTCACATAAAAAAAAAAATAGAGAATAACAAATGAGTAGAAAATACTATAAAATTTTGATTATCGTAGTGCTTAAATGCCTCGTCTACTCTCATGTAGTTTTACTCCAATTGTGGCCAAAAATAAAATATCCAAAAATCAACTTGAGATATTTGAATTCAAATTTTTGCAAAGCAATCCATCTCCAACTAAGCAAAAAGCCTAAATTATAGAGAGAAAATCAAATCAAATACACACATAAATATGTGTGTAATGAAATTTATGACACCCATGATCCTTCTCAATTCCTATAGCTTGTCATAAATTTGCCACCATGGTTCATCTCTAGATTGTAGTACTACTAGAAATAACTTATATATGGTCTATCTTAGTTTGATACTAGAAAATAAAAGCACTCTAAAATATTTATCTTGTTGTAACAAAAAATGGCATTAAAGATCAAATCAATCACCCATATCGTAAACTAATGTATTTAAAAAATATTTACCTCTAATTTAACTTGACCTCATAATCAAAAATCTTTATACATAATATCATGTATCTCCTTTCAATATCAGTTCATCTCATATCTCAATGAACTCCCCATATATCTACCACAAAAACCCAAAACATAAGTTTTTCCCCTAACATCATCCAAAAATAAATAAAAACATTGCTTTACTATGAATACTTGTGCATAGACACAAAAAAAAAAAAAAAAAAAACTAGGTTTTATTATTATTAAATTTTACTTATTTTATAATCATTAATCTACTCTATAGTTTTCTTATGAATAGAACACAGGAATTTTTTTTTTTTTACAATTTTTTTTTTCCTTGCTTGCTGAAAATAATGTGAAAACTAAAAGAAACTTAACACGACGTGATCTTATCAAAAATTATCCTTTTAAACAATCATTTCCAATAGTCGGCCATGACCAAGACAAGAAGCCTCACCAAAATGAAATGTATATAATCGATAAGAGGCTGAAATTCAAAACAAGTCTATACTGGCTTTAGATAAACCGCCTTTGAGCTTGCACATTTTACTAGAAGATCGAATAGATAAACCGCCTTTGAGCTTGCACATTTTCCTAGAAGATCGAATAGATAAACCTTCAAATCCTTATTTGAGCTTGCACCATTTTTTCCTGCTAGTAGGTCGAATAGAATAGATCCCGACCTTTTCTTTTATTTTTTTTTTTAATTTTCTTCTTTTTTTTTTTTTTTTTTTTTTCTTTTTTTTTTTATTATTTTTTTCTTTGTTTTTTGGCTTTTTTTTTTTTAGGTGGTCGGCCAAGAGTAAATATTATAATAATGGATAATAATAAAGGGGGGAAGGAGGAGGGTTGGGCCTTTCTTTCGGAGGGGAGGGAGGCCTTCTTTTGGTTGGTGTGGGTTTAATAATGGTTGTTGTCTTTTTTGTGGGCCGCCCCCCGCTCACCTTGGATGATTTTTATTTTTTTCGTGGGGATACAATTCTTGTAATGGGGAAGAAAAGGGTACGGGGGGGGCGGGGGACCAAGATTAGGATGAACAAGGTCATGCGTACAAACCTTAGGGTTCGTCTCGGTGACATTGTTGCTGTTCACCAGTGTCCCGATGTTAAGTATGGGACGCGGGTGCACGTTCTCCCTATGGATCATACAATTGAGGGTCTTACAGGCGACTTGTTGAAGCCTATTTAAAACGTGAGGATTTCTTTTTTTTTTTTGTTTTTTTTTGGGGGGGGGGGGCCCCGGAGGAGGAGGAGAGGCCGGATGAGGTAGGTTACGACGATATTGGTGGTCTACGGAAACAAATGGCCCAGATCCGTGAACTTGTCGAGCTTCCCCTCAGGCATCCCCAGCTGTTTAAAGCAATTGGCGTAAAGCCTCCAAAGGGTATTCTGCTTCACGGCCCACCTGGTTCTGGAAAAACCTTAATTGCTCGCAAATGAGACTGGCGCGTTCTTTTTCTGTATCAATGGACCCGAAATTATGTCAAAGATGGCTGGAGAAAGCGAATCCAACCTCAGAAAAGCCTTTGCGGAGGCTGAGAAAAATGCTCCGTCAATCATCTTTATTGACGAGATTGATTCTATTGCTCCCAAGAGAGAAAAGACCCATGGGGAAGTTGAGAGGCGAATTGTTTCCCAGCTTCTCACTCTCATGGATGGACTAAAAGCCCGTGCTCATATTATCGTTATTGGAGCAACAAACCGGCCAAACAGCATTGATCCAGCCTTGAGAAGGTTTGGAAGGTTCGATAGGGAGATAGATATTGGCGTTCCAGACCAAGTGGGTAGACTGGAGGTGCTTCGTATCCATACAAAGAACATGAAGCTCTCAGAGGATGTGAGTACCTTATTGCACGCTCTCCTTTTCTACTTATTTTATACGATTATTCTGTAGTTTGGAAGCATCTCTTATGCATGTGTCGTTCGTTACAGGTTGACCTCGAAAAGATTGCAAATGATACTCACGGTTACATCGGAGCAGACCTAGCCGCTCTATGCACAGAGGCTGCTCTCCAATGCATCAGAGAAAAAATGGATATCATTGACCTAGAAGATGAGACAATTGATGCCGAAATCCTCAACGCCATGGCAGTCACCAATGACCACCTACGTACTGCATTAAGCTCCACCAATCCGTCTGCCTTGCGTGAAACAGTAAGTCTTTTCAATTATGTTCCGGTTGACTATTTGGGTTCGACCTTTGTTTTCCGAGTTGAGCGCTGGTGTTTTATTGTTTCTCATAATTAATTGCTGATAAATCGTGTTAGCAGGTAGTTCAAGTGCCCAATGTTACGTGGGATGATGTCGGTGGCTTGGAAAATGTAAAGAGGGAACTACAAGAGGTAAGTTGCATTCTTTTTTTTATATAAGCATGGGAACTATGCCCCAACATGGAGGATGTTTCAACTAATAACTACTATTTCTGCAGACGGTACAATATCCAGTGGAGCATCTCGATATGTTTGGTTAATACGGTACAAAATTTTCAAATGGATTAATACGTGTTGCTCATGTTCCATCAAAATTTTCCTCATCAACATTTAATTTTAACTCTACATGGCAATTGATGGAATGTTTTGTAAGAGCTAGAATTGATCCTCCATTTCCTTCCTAGCTTTTGATTAGATTGCTTTGAAACACTCCATCGATTCCTTTATAGTGGCGTGTTCTTCCTCAATATGCACTTCGTTTATGTCAAACACTCTAATGTGGCTCTGATACCACTATTAGTTTATAAGCACTTTTCAATAAAATGACAAGATTAAATTCATACAAAATAATATGCACAAATTTTCATACAAATGGATAATATTACTATATTTTATGGATTACACAACGTAGTATTCCAATACCAATGAAGTACTAAAATTTCACATTACAATACATCTCATATGCTTTGCTTTATAAACTTTACATGGACTCTACTCTTGACAATTCACCTTTCGTAAACTATTCATATCCTCCGATACCTAGGAGATATGACTATTCATACTTCTCATAAGAGAACTATATTTTATTGACAAACTTCTAATGATTACTATGTGACAAACTCTTTAAATGACCCGTATTTACAAGAATATTTTCACACCACATATTTACAAATATTTACAAGTACCAAATAATGTAATAAACTCCAAAAAATGGTCAAATAGATAAAGATATTATGCTTATAGATGCATCTCGTTTTGGTTATGTATTTGTAATAATATATAACCATTCCATAAAATGTCATAACCTCAACTACTTAACATCGTTTACTTTTAAGGAGGAGATCCAAGTTTGAATCTTAGCAATTGATATGTGTATAATTATTAAATTGTTGCGATACCTCCATATGGTCATGAATTAATATGAATTGAACTCGTTTCAATCCCATGTAACCAAATATATACATATATAGTCAGAAAAGCTTTCATGTTAAAAAAAATTTGTGTTTTAAGTACGCCTATATTAAGAGGATAAAATAACTCAAAATTTGAAAACTACTATTGAAAATTAATATTCTGACTATGAAATTAGTATTGAAAAAATTTTGATTTTATGTTTGGTGTGTCATCCAAAAATCATAATTTTTTCTATAAATATATACTCTTTGGTATATTAACTCCCAAGCATGAGTGGTTCACTGTGATATGGTTTTATTTTGACAAAGAGAGAGAAGAGCGAGTCACTAGATCTCGCTAAAAGATTTACTCTTATGGCTACACGTGGATATGCACCAATAGGTCTGACTCAATCTTGGTTGCAACCTAAAAAAACACATTTTCCTTTATCAGATTACTTGTGGGTTTGCTCACTTATATTTTTCCTTCATTTGGAACATGTTCGTGGTTAATGTGTCATGCACGTGGATGCATGATTGAGTTTACTATGATTGACAAATTTATTATTATTGTTATGAGATTAGGATTACCTATCAAGCAGTTTCCTTAAAAGGATCTTTATACTTGCTTTATAATGTATATCGATTACCTTATAATCTATACATGCATAAGCTCGAAATCAAATGTGATCGATCCTTGTATAATGCATTAACATAGATTGAAAGTGTTGTAAAATACCTTCTATAATATTTTTAATTTGACCATTTCCTAAGGTGATGTTAGGGATGACCTCACGATGATCGAGCTCCCCCTTATCAAATATTATCTTTTGAATTTAGTGCTTGTGATGTCTCTATATTTGGGTTCATCTCACTACACTCTTTACTTGTAATTATTTGAAAAATATATCAATCTCAAATGCTACCAATCAGACTAAATAAGCCACCTAGCTCAAATGGAATTCTAAGGGAATGCAATGTGTGTCACCTAATCAATCAATGTCTAATCAAAATTATTTCATACTTTATGCACCTCCTAGGATATGCTAAAGAATCATTTTAAGCATACAATATGTTCTCAAGAATCCTCCACCTTACCTCACTCCTCACACTACTATTTTTAGAATTTTTCTCATAGCCCTTGCCTATTAATATTAGATGCTAGATGTGTGCAACCTTCATAGGACATCTAGATCAAATGAAATTAGAGACGACCATCACAATGCACGAAGGCATATACAAGCAATGTTTCCCTTCAAAATATGTCAGAAATGTGGCTAGTGCACTCGACCTCCTCAATAGTCCCTGCCTTCATGTTTTAAATTGAGCTTCAATGATAGAATGATATTTAAGGGAATATTCTCATTCTATATCTTATTTTCAGCGTTGCTCCTCATCTTATTTCCCATTCATGAATTTACGATAAGTTTTAGTGTAGACACCAAAACAGCACCAATCCGATTATGTGACTGCAAACACTGATCGCTTTGACAAACACAGCCCCCAGGGCAGCCCTCAGAGGTCAAACAGTGGTCCTAACCACTTTCATAGCAATTTTGTAAGGTCAAGAAGCAATTTGGCACATTTAGGCACTTTGTCCGAGTATTCGTCTCACCCAGGGACGAATACTAACTGGGATTCGTCTCACCCAGGGACGAATTCTGAAATCGTCTCTGGTCAGGACGAATTCCAGGTTTAACGGGCAAAAAGAAAAATGCCGCCAAGTGGCAGCCAAGGACAGTCAATTATTGCCTCCTGCCATGCATGCGCGTGCAGGTGGGTAGGTTGGCAGTTGATGGACTGTCACAAGGGCAGTCATGGAAGCCCAAGTCAGGGAGGAGTCTCCTCCCTCTTGGGAAGGCATGGCCGCCACATGGCATCCCTGCATGCCCCTCCAAAGAGACCCCATGGGTCTATAAAATGGTGGACTTTCCCACCCAAAAGAAGAGAGATTGGAGGCGATTTCAAGCAACGAAGTGCTGTCCAATTGAACACCCATTTGCATCTTTTGATTCACCTTCTCACATCCACTAATCTCTTTCGCAAGGGAGGTTATTGGGTGGCTTTTGGAAGCGTGGATCCAACCCAAATCCAACATTTGACTACCTTGAACCACCAATTTTCCGACACCCCAATCCTAAGAGGTTTTGGGCCCATCCCTAGTGGATTGGCGCCGAAATCAAGTGCCAACGGTGGGAGGCCCACTTGGGCACCCCCGCATTTTCTAAAGTTTTCTTCTAAAGCATTTTAGATTGTTTGTTCATGTTACATCTTATGTTATTCTGTTTAATTAATTCATAGCTCCATTTCCATGATGTTTTGATTAGATTTCACCATGCTTTTTGTCGCTTTGTGGTCCCTCTAACTTGCAGGTAGCGACATCGAATTCCCGAGGATAGAGGCCAAATTGGGAGAATCCGACCATCTGGGTCATCCCAAAATGGCCCCAATTACATAACCCCTCTGTTTGTAGGTGTTTTGGAGGTCCCGAGGTTCGACATTGGAGCGGCAACAACTCGGCGTTCTAACACAGTAGAATTCGTCTCACCCAGGGACGAATAACAGCAGAATTCATCCTACCCAGGGACGAATTCCAGGTGAAGGTAGATTGGCCGACTGTTTCAATGGCAGTGGCCCTCTGGTAATGTCTTCTGACCTCTGTCAGGTTTGCAGGTCGATTATGTTTATTCTTATTCACTGTTTTTAACAATCTTAGGCATACATCCTTCATTGATTTCAAAGCATAAATGTTTCATGTTTCCAGCAGATGCTACTAATGCCTTGCTTGTTTCTTTGATTGCAGGAGGAGCAATAAGAAGCGAGGATTTATCAAACATCAGCGGCGGCAACACTTTGGCCCATCCATTTTGCATGTGGGCATGCGGAAGGAGGAAGACTGAGTCACAAATTGTAACAAAGATCAATTTAACGCTCCTAGCCCCTAAAAAGGGAGGAGACGTCTATGTAACCGAGGATAAGAAATTTGAATAAAGAGGGTTGTGCTTTCCTATATATTTTCTTTCATTTCCAATTTATCTCCTTTCTTTGTTTTGCGCATAGGATTAAAGCGGTACATTTTGTCTTATATTGCATAGCTATAGTTTTCCTTTTACTTTCGAAATCTCGTGCTTTCAGTGGCGATCACGGTGGGACTCTGTCCCCTGGTTTTAAGATCAAATAACTGATCCTTTTTGTGTTTTTGTGCTTGATAGGTACAAGTTTTTAAAGCAGACTGTTATTCGTCTCTGACTGTGACGAATATCTGACTGTAATTCGTCTGACCCTGAGACGAATTTTAAATTCATCTCTGGCAGGGACGAATTCTGTTCTGTAATTCGTCTCACAGAGGGACGAATTCCTGCCTATAAATTTTTAGAATAGAAGGTCAGAAACAGCAAGTCCGGGCAGAAAAGAGGTAAAGTTCTAAACTGTCTTTGTCAGTTTTTTTGATTTTTTGCTTTCATTTTTTTGTCAATTCTTGCGTGCTTAAAGAAAATAGTGGTTGATTGCATGTTTCATTTTTCTAAGTAAAATAAACCACACACACGTCACGTGGCACATTTTAAACCAAGGAGCTGGTCGTAAGACCCCAGCCCTTGAGCAAGTCCAACGGTGGGTTCATCACCACCTTGGCTTAGCTTTGCATCCATTTCCCCGATTGTCACTGTTGTTAGGCGTAAATCCTGACGAAGGCTGACCGAGTGTCACTGGGGTGATTCCCATGCACGCGAGGATAAGTCTTCTATGGTAGGTGTCATTAACAGGACAATTCCCCTTCCGTATCGCCTATGTTCCACGTACCATCTGCTCTCACGTACCTATAGTTTCCCTCTCGTAAGGGCGGGTATATAGAGAGGTTGGTATATCGGTCCGGCAATGGTATATTGAAGGGGCGACCATTTATGGGAGTCATATGAGCCAACATTATGCATTTAAACGTTCTTCCAAACTTGCAAAAACAAAACAAAACATCAAAATGCACTAAACCAGTTTAGGACACACTATCAATCCTTAAAAGAGATAATCACTGTTTGTGTATGCGTGTGTTCATTTCTGCTTAGTGTAAACAAAAAGAAAAATCATCATAAACGAGATAAAAATCTGCTTAGATAGTAGAGAAGCACCACAATGGTGTACACCCGTAGCCAAGCCCAATCAAGGGCGGACGCTGCGGAAGGTGCACAAAGAGAGGGCGCTGGTCGCCTTCGCTTTAGCCCTGAGGACTTGGCCATACCGCCTTGGCGGTCTGGCCTACAAGAAAGTCCACATCAGGCCACATCAAAAAGGAACTATTGGGAGCCTCCTCATTGGGGTATGCCCATCCAACATAGCCCCTTTCGGGAAGATGCTTTACATGTAGATCTCAATGTAAGTAGACAACCGCCTCTTGAGGCTAGATCTGAGTGGCCACAGCGCGATGAAGCGCTAGAGAGGCATAGTGTCCATGAGGAGAGACAGCGTGAATACGCTACTTCTTCCTTGCCTCACATTCAAACAGAAAGACAAAATCCAGAGCGCAGGGCTCTTTACACAGGGCGAGCCAACTCCGCCCGCCCCTTTCAAACCCATGAAAGGGAGTACGAGGAAAGCCATCGCATTCCTCGAGGACAACAAATAGTGCGGGAACCTTGCGTTTCCGCACCCGCTAGGTATCATGATCATACATCGAGGCCAGAGCCTCAAGTAAATGTCGCCTACCTCGATAGAGGGAAGCAACCCATTGAAATTTTAGATCATCAAGATCAAGGCAAACACATAGGAAAAACATTTAAGCCTCCTGAGCAAAAGAGGGCAGACCAAGTTGACCTGGCAGTCGCCAGACATGCCGCTCGCCAAGCCCGAATCTCGCAGCTTGAGCAAGGTCATCAGGAGTTAGAGTACTTATGCCGCCTGAATAAAGAGCGCATGCAGCGTAAAGTGGATGAGTTACGCTATAAACTACCTGAGAGGGTGCCAACCCCTCGCACCCAAAGAGCCGAACAATATGAGAGGCATAATCCGTTGGTGCAGGACAGGTCTCCACGACCTCGTCAAGCTTTGCCTCCGAGACCTTATAGACCCGAGAGGGAGGCCACTCCCCGAAACAATGATGGGTACCCTCAGCGGGGACTCGATCAGGGTCATAGGCCTCGCCCAGAGACTCCTCAAGAATTTTATGAGGAGTATGAACCAGAGATAGAACGGGTCGAAACGCCCCATCAAGGCGGGAGGGCTGCCACTCGGCCACCCCCCCATAGGCCTCCAGTCTCCCATAACTCACAACGGGAGCAAACAAAAGAGGAAGAAATAAAATCTTTCGATGCATACAAAGCGCTATTAGAGCGTTTAGAGTCTGTGGAGACAAAAGCTTCTGGGCATCAAAAACCCACATTACGTCAACTCCGCAGTCATCCGGTGCATCCCTCAGTGCCCACACCTCTTTACCCCGAACATTTCAAGTTGCCTCAATTGGCGGTCTTTAAAGGTGAAGAGGATGCACAAGAACATGTCACAAGATTTCTAAGCCAATGCTTCGGCATCCAAGATAATGACGCATTGTTGCTTAGGACATTCATAACCACATTCGTAGGCCCTGCCTCGGATTGGTTCACACAATTACCCAAACACAACATAAACAACCTAGATCAATTAGTAGATGCGTTTCTTGAACGCTTTGCCTTCAACACAAGGAAGAAGGCATCACTTAGTGATCTGGCCAGCCTCAGGCAATATGAGGAAGAAACAATGGCAGCATACGGGAATCGATGGAGGGCTTTGCTTTCTAAGCTACCCTACCATCCCCCTATGTCTGATCTTACATAGATGTTTGCACGGAGTTGCTTAAAATCAATCTCTGGTCTATTGCTGCTGCAGCAATACGACGAGTCTAGAAGAAGCTTTGGCGCAAGCCGAGTTATAGAAGAGATTAAGATAGGCGAAGGCGCAATCGCCAAGCCTAAAAAGAAAGAGTGGAATAAAACCACTAAGATCGGGAATACGCAATCACAACCCGCTGCGGTTAACCAAGTTGCGATAAATGTTCCCAAGCTCGTGCAAGAAATGCAGCCCCAAAAGGCTAATTACCAAGCAGTGCCTCCTAGTTATGAAAAAGATAATAAGAAACAGGAGCAAAATCAGCAGCGTCGCCCTAGGCGACAATTCACCCCTTACACGGAGTCTAGGGACTCCTTATTTGACCGCTTGTCAGCG
Source organism: Wollemia nobilis (assembly GCA_028583015.1). Taxonomy (NCBI): domain Eukaryota; kingdom Viridiplantae; phylum Streptophyta; class Pinopsida; order Araucariales; family Araucariaceae; genus Wollemia; species Wollemia nobilis. The sequence goes on along the minus strand of JAQPPZ010000694.1, from coordinate 77,594 downwards.
GAAAATTTAGTCACCCTCCCAGAGATCCAAACTATAGACCCTAATGCTCCCAAGCCTAAGGGATACAGAGAGGAACTATATTGTAGATTCCATAGGCGAAGGGGACATGACTTAAATGGATGCTGGAAATTCAAAGGGTTAATCCAAGATCTGATCGACAATAGAACATTGGCCGTGGACAACCCCATAGCGCCAAATAATCAACAAATGGGGGTATTCAAGGACCCTTTGCCTGCCCACGAGGCACAGGCAAAACCTCTCCAGATTAACGAGGTGCGACAGAATCTTCCCATGCAAGGATTTGTGGGAATGATTAGCATAGTGACCAGGAACAAAAAGTACCCAGCAGTTGCCCCCGAGGTAGCTACGAGGGAAGTTCCAACGACGTCGCAACCTCCACAATGCCCAACGTAGTTGCCTCCGCCTAGACCCGAGGTCACGATACGGACCAAACTCACGCAGAGTTTGCGGACCACATCGGCTAGGCTATCCATTTACGAGCTTATTCAACAGTCAACACCTCATAGAGAAGCTCTTATGGAAATTTTAAAAGCCATCGAATTACAGCCTCACGAAGCAAATTCTTTCAACAACTTCGTGGGACATGTGAAACGATGTACGGAGCCGGTCATTACCTTCAGAGAGGATGAAGTCAAAACAATATCGAATGACATGGCAGATCCACCCCTGCACGTTATCGCGCGGGTCAACGGGATCCCGTACAAGAGAGTGTTGGTAGATACTGGCTCATCCAGTAACATCATTACCACTGCAGCGCTAAAACATTTGAAGCTGCCAGCCTCTCATATCATAGCCTCCACATACACACTGTGAGCTTTCAACGATGCAATATGCTCGACAATCGGCACAGTTGTTCTGCCTGTCCAGGTAGGACAAAAGACAATACCAACATTGTGCCATGTGTTGGAAGGCGAGATGGCTTACAATATACTGCTAGGGCGGCCTTGGATCAGGGACATGAAGTGTGTCCCTTCGATCGCTCACCAGTGCTTAAAGTATGCTTTTGAAGGAGAAATACATGTAGTCCCGATGGACTTAGAACCCTTCAAGTATTGCAATGCGGTGCAACTAATGCCTCAATCGACCCTCCCTTCAACGCATTTGGATTTCCAGCTAAATCCATCCAAACAGGGTCCAACACCGCAGGCACCACTGGTGACCAAAACAACAAAATCCCAGCTAGGTGAATCTTCATCATCTGCTCCTTCACTACCAATGCCACCTGTCATGGCTAAATAGAAGGACAAGGGAAAACAGATCATGGAAGAGGCTCAGCCCCTAGAAGAGGGGTTGCCAACAATTTCAACGGTATCAACAGAGGAAATACCTAGCACAACGGAAGCTGAGACTCCAAAAACACCAAACATGGAATGGACTCAGGAAGGACTCCCGTTCCCTCCCTCCTAAGCATCAACAATCATTGTTGAAATGGCCAGCACGGGCCTGGGGGAGTATTTAGTGCAGAATGTTGTGGCAACACCCGCATTAGAATCAGTACAGGACATGGGGAGACCTCGCCTTCCCATAGGAACAGTGGTTCCTCTAGGTCACCCACCAAATCAGACAAATTTTGTGTATGGGGGCCTTGATCATGGTCTTGAACCATGCAAACAAAAGGAAGCAGACGAAGAGCCTTTTGTTGAAAACATCAACTATCTGTCAAACCCAGACTTCGCCCTAAGATATCTCGACCAATGCAATTGGCACGGATACGGGCTAGGCGGATATGAGCAAGGGATGCGGGTCCTTTGCCAACCAAGATATCAGATGCCATATGATAAGTCAGGAGTAGGGTTCAACCACCCCCTGCCCTTAGACATCTTGGTAGAAAATATGCAAGGCCTAGAAATAGGCAACAAGGGGGGATTGGCACCAGATCTTTATGCCAACCCAAATACAGAATATACATTGGGAGACTACCTCCCATGGTCCACAAACACCCTTGGCAATAGCAGTAACTCCTCTCCTTTGCTAGAGAGAGGTGAAAGTTCGGACAATAACCCCCAAAGAGAACATAGACGGTGTCCAGACATCTTTCTGAAGTTGTTCCCCTTAGAGGTTCCAGTTGAATCAATACAGTGTCAAGAGAATCAGGTCCCTCCACCAAGAGTGGAACAACCGCCATGGGACCAGATCAACTTACTGGAACAAGGAGAACCTTCAATGTCGCAAGTAACAGTTGCTGAAGAGAATGAACATTTTTGGATCTCCGAAAGTGATTCAGAAGATGAGACTGAGATGATCTATCTCAGACATGCGCGACGGAATAATCGCCCTTTAACTCATGAAGATCTAATGGGACAGATGGGCATAAGGTTAGGGCATGAATGGTGGGTAGACCCAGCGAGGTGGGACCAAGTGTTGGATCCATGGCTCCAAATTCACGATGAGCACCGTCCACCTCGAGACCCTATCAGGATATCAGTGCCGAGGGAAGACCCTGTCCTCCTTTCAGCACATAGGGCCGATCCGTTCGTGCCCGTTCCCCTAGAGCCAGATCCAGAGTATAGGGAGCATCTAAAAGATTCAAGTTATCACACCCACGGTAATGGAGACCAAATTCATTCCATCCACATGATCTCCATTGATTTGACCGCACCCATCCGCAATCCGGCCGATCCAACACGGTCATTGCATCTAGACATAGATGCCATCGACTGGGATCACGTCAATTCACCTTTATCACCATCAAAGTACTGGCCTTTCGGTGAAATGCCTCATTTTACCCTAGGGACAACTCAGGATATTTTTCAAGCTGAAGAGGAACCCGAGGTTCCCAACGCAGATCTCAATTCAGCTAATGATATCCATTTGATCCCGACTCCACACCAGTTGGAGGACGGATCCCACATGTCAGTCGAGGAGACGACTGATGTAGATATCGGCACAGATCCAATGAATCCATAGATTCTCAAGCTGGGGTAAGTCTTTCCCCCGAAGAGCAAGCCGACTACATTGCCCTTCTCAAAGAGAAGAAGGAGGTTTTTGCATGGTCGTACAAAGATATGCCAGGACTAGACCCGCAGCTAGTCACGCATAATTTAACGCTTGATCCGACAATCAAGCCTGTGAAGCAAAAACTACGTAAGATGCACCCAACAGTGGCCTTGATGGTCAAAGACGAATTGCAAAAGTTGTTGGATGCACAGTTTGTCATCTGCGTGGATTATCCGCCATGGTTGTCCAACATGGTTCCCGTCAAGAAGCCCGACGGGAGGATTCGCATATGCATCAATTTTCGAGATCTAAATAAAGCGAGTCCTAAGGATGATTTCCCCTTGCCCAGCATCGACGCATTGGTAGACGCTACAGCAGGTCACGAAATGCTCTCCTTAATGGATGGTTTCTTAGGATACAATCAAATTCGTATCAATCCTGAAGACCAACTAAAAACGGCGTTCACAACGCCTTGGGGGACATTTTGTTATAAGGTCATGCCTTTTGGCCTTAAAAATGTTGGCGCTACATACCAACGTGCCATGACATATATCTTCCATGATTACATGCACAAAACTCTGGAAGATTACATGGATGATTTGTTAGCCAAGTCTCTTTTGCGCTCAAATCATATCGTTGACTTAAGCAAGATCCTCGATCGCCTCATAGAGCATAAAGTTAGACTAAACCCCAAGAAGTGCGTCTTTGGCATCACATCTGGAAAACTCTTGGGTTTCATAGTCTCAAAGCGAGGAATCGAGGTGGACCCAAAGAAAGTCAAGGCAATCCTTGAAATGGTTCCCCCAACTACAATCAAGCAACTCGAAGTCTGCAGGGAAAGGTCGCGTCGATTAAACGCTTCATAGCGCAATTATCTGACAAGTGCCGACCCATGAACAAATTATTGCACAAAGGGGTTACATTTCATTGGGATGACGAGTGCCAGTCAGCCTTTGACGAGATCAAACAATACTTGGCTTTGCCGCCAGTATTGGCACCACCTAGACCAGGAGTGTCATTCTACTTATACATCTCAGCCTACTGAGGTGGCACTGGGCGCCATGTTAGCCCAGAAGAATGAACTTCACAAGGAATAGGCTACTTACTATCTTAGCCGCACCCTAGTCAGTTATGAACTTAACTATGCATACGTTGAGAAACTCTACTTGGCAGTGGTGTTTGCTACCAAAAAGCTATGCCACTACATGCTGAGCAACACTACGTATGTTGTGTCTAAGGAGAATCCATTGCGATACATGATGAGTCGTACTTATCATAGTAGTCGCACGACGAAATGGATCATGTTGTTGACAGAATTTGACATAGAGTTTATTGGACAAAAATCTATCAAAGGACAAGTCATAGCCGATCAACTAGCAGAGGCTCCTCTTGAAGACGATCAGCCTCTGGTCATAGAACTACCCGATGATGGGGTCTTCCATGTCTCAAAATCACCAGATTCTGATGAGCCTGAGTCACAGGCCGACATAACCCTATTCTTCGATGGTTCTAAATGTGAGCAAGGTGGTGGCACGGGAATTGTATTCTTCACACCGCAGGGTGCTCCAATGCCCCTGTCATTTAAATTAAACTTCCCGTGCACCAACAATAATGCTGAGTATGAAGCCTTGCTCCTAGGTCTTCAGACAACAATCGCCATGAACATCAAAATACTAAATATCTTTGGTGATTCGTTGTTAATAGTCAATCAAGTCAAAGGGGTATATCAATGCAAATGCCCGAGTCCCGCAGGCTTATAAAGCCCTCGTGGACAAATTCCTGGCAAAACTTGAGTGGTATGACATCGAGGCACTCCCTCGATCATCGAATCATTTTGCGGACACAATGGCCTCCTTGGGGTCACTAATTCCGCAAGACCTTTTCGGTGATATGACAACCATTCAAGTCAAAACCTTATCGCAATCCGCGATGGAGCGTGCAAGCTCAGACTTGACGCCAGGAATCCACATGATCCAGATTGAACCATCCTCGGATAGGTTCTTTCAAATCCAAAATCATTTGAAACGTGCCAACTGGGGGTCCTTGTTCTCCCCTACTCCCATTAATAGCAACACAACGCTATTCTTACAGGTTCTATCCCATTCAACGTTTGCTAGGGATGAACTTCAAGAGGGATTGGTTGTTCATACTATCGAGGTTTTTGATCAACAAGACTGGTATTTACCCATCAGAGACTACCTCAAGTTAGGTAATCTCCCACTTGGATTGACTCATGCCGCAAAACGAGCACTCAAGCAGAAAGTGGCTAAGTATGTCTTGATAGGAGACATTTTGTATCGTCGTAGCTATGAAGGAATCCTCCTTCGTTGCTTGGACCAGCAAGAGTCCACTTGGGCAGTCGCCCAAGCGCACGATGGTACATGTGGTGGCCACTTTAGTGGTATGGCCATTGCAAAGCGCATTCTTTGCATGGGCTATTATTGGCCATCTTTAGAGCGAGATTGTTGCACCTATGTCAAGAAGTGCGTGAAGTGTCAACATCATGCCAATTTGATGCACGTACCTTCTCAGGCCTTGCAGACAGTCCAGTATGCTTGGCCGTTCTCGCAGTGGGGCTTCGATCTAATTGGAAAGATCTCCCCTGCGTCGTCAGGCCATCACACGTTTATCATAACGGCCACAGAGTATTTTACCAAGTGGGTGGAAGCAATTCCGCTTACCTCTACGACAGGACCCCGCATTGTGGAGTTCATTTTGCATAACATCATATGTCATTTTGGTATTCCATCCAAAATAGTCTCGGATAATGGGACGCCTTTCAAGAACAAAGACGTGCGTGCTTTGACCACAAAGTACAAGATTCAGCACAACTTTTTGACACCCTATTATCCGTAGGCGAATGGGCAAGCAGAGGCGTCAAACAAAATGCTAGTTGCCATCCTTAAAAAGACCATCACAGACAGTCATAAGGATTGGCACATTCAAATCCCACTTGCCCTATGGGCCTATCGCACTAGCATTCGGACACCCACTAGGGCCACTCCATTTTCGCTCGTGTATGGCTCCGAGGCAGTCATGCCTCTAGAGTTGGAGATTCCTTCCCTGCGCATATCAATGCAGGAGTTCATCGATGATGATTCTACGTGGCAGGCCCGGTTAGACCAGCTTACGTTGCTTGACGAACGACGCGTTAATGCTCTCGAGCATTTACGTATTTATCAAGAGCGACTTAAGAAAGCTTACAACATGAAAGTTCACCTAAGGGACTTTCGGGTTGGTGATTTGGTTTTGAAGGAAAACCAACAGAACTCCAGTTTGCCATCCCACCTAAGGGACAAGTTTGTGGCAAATTGGTTAGGTCCATATGTCATTGATAGCAAAATAGGACCCGGGACGTACCGGCTAGCTTCTCTTGATGGTATCAAGGAAACAGAACCCTTGAATATCAGTCATCTGCGACCATTTCATATCTAAGAGAGCCATAATCCCAAAATGCTCCAAGGATTGTCAAAATCGCTTGGTCAACCTCAAAATGCTCCAAGGATCCCTAAAATCGCTTGGTCAATCCCAAAATGCTCCAAGGATTCCTAAAATCGCTTGGTCAAATCCCAAAAATGCTCCAAGGATCCCTAAAATCACTTGGTCAACCTCAAAATGCTCCAAGGATCCCTAAAATCACTTGGTCAACCCCAAAATGCTCCAAGGATCCCTAAAAATTTGCTTGGTCAACCCCAAAATGCTCCAAGGATTCCTAAAAATCGCTTGGTCAATCCCAAAATGCTCCAAGGATTCCTAAAAATCGCTTGGTCAATCTCAAAATGCTCCAAGGATTCCTAAAATCGCTTGGTCAAAATCCCAAAAATGCTCCAAGGATTTCCACAATCGCTTGGTCAAAAATCAAGAAAATTCAAAAACAACAAAAATCATCAAAAACAACAAAAATTTGCATTTCATTTCTAGGCATGCTCAAATTCATCAATAGAGAGTTTTCTCGCATCTCATCTTCATATTCACCAAAATCAATCCATCAAAAATACAAAGATATGTAGCTGCATCAAGCATTGCATCCATACATTGCATATTTGTGGTCGTATAGGTCAAAGGCACCATAGGCTGTAATTGCTCTGCTAGTCCATCTTGTTCCACACTGTTCCATGTTACAAAAACAACAAAAACACCATGCATTGCTTTTTACCACACTAGAGTCAGTGGTCCTTTTAATGTATCAAGAGTTTTCGTGATTCAGTCATCATTTTGCTCTTTAGCCATGTAATGTATCAAGTCAAACGGATTTTACGAAGGTAGAGTTACACTTGAAATACGCCTTGTTACGTAACATCCCAACACAAATTAAAACACATAAAAATTCCCAAGTTGTGTGAACGAAAGATGAAACCTGCACAGTAATCCAGGTCACCATAAGCGAAAAAGTTATCTTGCTCATCCCCCCGTGCGAATGGTTCCAGAATGCTGAGAATTCACAAAAGGACAAGCTCTTTCCTATCCATTCACCTCCATATACAGTGGTTTTTACCACTACCAAATCCCAATCAAAGTTGGTTCCCAAAGTTGTAAGGATTTGTACTACACGTCCCTGCAAAGGATGGGTAGTCATCCCCAAGACCTAAAAGGATCAACGCCATTCACGAACAAAATTTCAACAAATCATCATCCTAACACTTTCCATTCACCTTTGGTCTCCAAGTTGTAAGGATTCGTACTATCCGCCCCTAACCAGGATGGGTAGTCATCCCCAAGGCCTAACAGATCAATGCCCTCAATCCATAATCTCCATCACCCCCTTGGTTCCCAATGTCGTAAGGATTCGTACTATACGTCCCTGCAAAGGATGCATAGTCGTCCCCAAGGCCACAAGGATCAAAGCCCAAACTCACAATACTCAAAATACAAAATCAAATAACAGTGGTTATCACCACTATTCAAAATCCGTGCTCAAAAAGAATTAATAGAAAATAAACAGTGATTTTCATCACTATATAGACGAGCAACTTTCTAAATCATTCAGCCAACAAACATCCTGAGCCTGAATCCCTGGAATTCTCAGCATTCGAAAACCATCTAGGTGATCCTCATTACAGGTTTGGTTGATAGCCTATCTGGCAATGGTGGTATCCTACCCGCATGACGATATGTCTGTCACATTCGCTTTGCGTGTGTGCAGACCAATGTTTGCATAAGGATGAGCTAGCTTATGGTATCCTGGATAACACCACAGATTAATCTAACTAAACACAACAAAGGAGTTAGTGGAGCTAATTAGGTGATCCTCAATACGAGTTCGGTTGAAAGCCCATCTGCACTTGGTGGTATCCTGACAAATACCACATAAATGAACTCAATTGCACACACAGGGATGTGAAATAACTTGGTCAAAAACAAGTCCGATTCATACCTTGTTCAAAAGTCTTGTAATACAAAGTACAGTCGTGGCTAGTGAGTTAAAACCGTCTGAGTCTCAGAAAACCTTAGCTACATTTCTAAACCAACTGCGCTACTTTTCATCCTTACAATACCATCAAAAAATACAAAAAGAGAAAAACCACATGTATACATACAAAGTCAGTTACCACAGCAATCGCCTAAAAAAATAAACAGCATCTTAAACAGTCTATGGTGTCATAACCAACCATCACAAAATTCCATTCATCCATTCTGCATATCACATAAAAATCAAAAACATTTGCATTCATCATAACATATGCATTCATCAAAATAAATAAACATGCATACATCCATAGTCATTAGCTAGCATGCATAAAGATCAAATCATCACATGTACACAACCAAAATAAAACCGGTATATATATATATATATATATATATATATATATATATATTATATATTTTCATCAAAAAAAATGCCCGCAGGCTACAAAACTGGTCCTCAGACCCCGTAATCATATAACAAAACCCAACCTAAGGCGTCGACCACCATGATCACGCAGGATCGGTGCGACGGGAACTACCCCCGTGGTGTGGGTCCTATGGGACCCTGTAGGGCGGCTACTACTAGCCCCCGCATCACGCCTGCTACCGCCTCCCTCATCCAATCGCCTGCGATGAGATGATGCTGACTGCTCAGTCACACTATCCCTCGTTCGACGTGAAGATCCACTTCCCGAGGGCTCAGGTAGCCGCCCGCCAAGGCGGATGACCTCCCTCTCCAAGTCTAGCCGATGCCGAAACCACTCTGCCTCTCGTCGATGATAGTAAGATACTGCATCATCGCGCTGTGCCAGAACCCTATCCCGCTCTACTAGCTGAGCCCGCAGGAGATCCCTCTCCCACAGCGCGTCCCCCAGCTCCAGATCCCGAATCCGTAGCAGCTCTGTCAGTCATGCATTCTCAGCACGTATCTCAGACTCCATCTCCTCTGTATCTGCCTGACGTACAGGACTCTCCGAAATAGCAGCCTGCTCTGGCTCCCATTGCTCCTCCATGTCCTGCATGTCCGGCTGATCCGGAGCTCCCAAATCTAAATCCTCATCCCCCACCTCAACCATGTCCGCGTCATCCACTGGAACTCCCCAATCATCCCCTGCTGCCTCAGCACCATCCACTGCCGCCTCCGTGCCTCCTAGTGGCCCCTCTCCTCTCCATCGCCGTAGCACCCACCACGAGTCATACTCAGTGGTAGTCCCGACGTCATCCACGTCCGGGACGTCAATCACCGCATCTGACTCCTCGCCCAATGGCGCGATGACCGGTCGATCTAGAGCCCTCTCATCTCCCCGACGCCGATAGACCACGGGCTCACCAGGCAACCCCTGGTGCACCCCAAACTATCGTGTAACCCGGCTATATGAGAATAACTCATGCTCGGTCCCGTGCCGCCCAATCAACCACCGCTCCCTGCGTACCCGTCGGAGCCACTCTCCAGCCTTCGGCCAAGCTGGACAGTCCCGATAAGGGTGCCAAACCACCTCCCCTGGAGTGAGCCGAGAGAAGGCATCAGTATAGTGCTCTACGGCACCTGCCCATCGCCGACTCTGCCCCTGCTCCACAGACCGCCGCCACAGAGCTGCATAGCCTATCTCCTCATCCTCCATCGCCGCCCGAGTCGTCCATGGTAACCCGGTCGGCCTCTCAACTGCTATGTGCTGCCAACCCCAGCACTACAGCAGGTAACTACAGCTGACCCCCTTCTCCGTCGACAGCGGACCCCGTACAGCTCCCCGTAGAGCTGTGCCAACAGTGTCTGTCCCCATCTCAAAATCAGCGGTGCCTCTATCGGGCACTCTACCAACTGCCACACCAAATCCAGCAGGTTCCACGGGAACCTCGCACCTGACGAGTCAGGTAGTAGCATGTTAGAAATGAGGCCCATCAAGAATGCGTGCCTCACTCCTAACACCCCCCTCTCCTACCACCATCCAACCAAAATCCCGCCAGCCTGGCAGTCCACCTCGGCTGTCTCCACTGGGTTTTCTACACCCAGCCGCTCCCCATGCCCGAAGCATCTCGTCAGCACAGTAGACCGCTGATCACGCGGCGATGTCCCTGATAGGCAGTCCATCTATCGAAATTCGAAGAAGCCGATAGACATCCTCTAGAGTCACAGTCATCTCCCCGGTCGGAAGATGGAAGGTGTTGGTCCGCGGATCCCAAAGTTTGATCAGGGCCGTCAGATAAGCCTGATCCGGGACCACAGGCTCCAGTCGAGCCACCTGCTTGAGCCCAAGGGCATCAAGCCATTCCCAGTCATCATCATACAGTGCCCCCCGCGCCTCAATAAAAGCAGCAGGTACACGGTACCGGCTCCTAACAACCTGCAAAAGAAAAAAATTCAACAAAAAAATTAATTAAAATCATAGAAAAAAAATTGTACAGAAAAACAACAAACTTACAGCTTTAAAAACAAAAATAAACTCTAGGAGGCACTTACAGGTTTCGCTTCGGCTCCGCCGCTCGAACCAGTTTGTGCACTCATGATGGCAGAGAGAATTTCAGCAGCGCTTCGCTTCGCAGAATTACCTCCTCCTCCCAGAGCTCCAAAATCGCAAGAAAAATTTGACACAAATGAGCCCAAATTCAAGTTTTGGCCCTTAAATAGGCCTTTGAGCTGGAATTCATCCCTAACTGGGATGAGCACTCTAGTTAGTGCTCATCCCACCCAGGGGACGAATTCTACTGCTGGAATTCGTCCCACCCCGGGACGAATTCGAGCCAAAAACTTCAAAAACATCAAAAAATGAACAAAAATGCACTAAAAACAAACAATAAATTTGCCCGATGTGAGTGCTGTTGCACTTGACATCCCGGGCATACAAAATAGACGTTGGGGTCACAAATTGTCATTATCCTACTCCCTAAGAAGGCTACTTTAGCCGGACCGCTCCATGGGAAGACGGATTTTCGCCAATTTTAGCTCCAAACAGCGTCGCAAAAAGGGTTAACACCCACCAAAAATAGGTCCAAATGTTGGAAAAATTGCACATGCTTAACGATAAACCATCTAAAGGAACCCTTGCACAAGTCATCTTGGGTCAAGCGACTCGTCGCTTTTCTCACGAAGGTCATTCCCTCATCGATTCGTCGCTTGAGGGGGTAGTCACACTTAGTCACCAATCAACAAGCACACACCCAATTAAGGCAATGACATGCATTCAAAGAATCATTGACAAAGACAATTACGCTCCTGCTTGGGGCAGTAAACAAGCAACAATCAAATTGATCAAACACTTGGCATTCATGAATCATGAACACAAGGTTCCCCTGTGGACAAAAGGTTGCGCCCTTTTGCCTAATCATGACTGATCAATGTCCAAGCTCAAGTCACACCTCACCAAAATAGGTTAATACTTGAAATCAAATTCCTTAGCTCGTCAAAAGCAAGGATTCAAGAATGCATGCCCTTTCCATGCTTGGGGCATCAAAAGTTGATTAGGTTACCAAGAAACCCTAATCATTAGTGCTTTGGCTATCTATTTTTGCTCGACGCTGCGCCATGCACAGCGCATCCCAAAAAGGGGCATCTGTAGACACCAAAATAGCACCAATCCGATTATGTGACTGCAAACACTGATCGCTTTGACAAACACAGCCCCCAGGGCAGCCCTCAGAGGTCAAACAGTGGTCCTAACCACTTTCATAGCAATTTTGTAAGGTCAAGAAGCAATTTGGCACATTTAGGCACTTTGTCCAGTATTCGTCTCACCCAGGGACGAATACTAACTGGGATTCGTCTCACCCAGGGACGAATTCTGAAATCGTCTCCGGTCAGGACGAATTCCAGGTTTAACGGGCAAAAAGAAAAATGCCGCCAAGTGGCAGCCAAGGACAGTCAATTATTGCCTCCCGCCATGCATGCGCGTGCAGGTGGGTAGGTTGGCGGTTGATGGACTGTCACAAGGGCGATCATGGAAGCCCAAGTCAGGGAGGAGTCTCCTCCCTCTTGGGAAGGCATGGCCGCCACATGGCATCCCTGCATGCCCCTCCAAAGAGACCCCATGGGTCTATAAAATGGTGGACTTTCCCACCCAAAAGAAGAGAGATTGGAGGCGATTTCAAGCAACGAAGTGCTGTCCAATTGAACACCCATTTGCATCTTTTGATTCACCTTCTCACATCCACTAATCTCTTTCGCAAGGGAGGTTATTGGGTGGCTTTTGGAAGCGTGGATCCAACCCAAATCCAACATTTGACTACCTTGAACCACCAATTTGCCGACACCCCAATCCTAAGAGGTTTTGGGCCCATCCCTAGTGGATTGGCGCCGAAATCAAGTGCCAACGGTGGGAGGCCCACTTGGGCACCCCCGCATTTTCTAAAGTTTTCTTCTAAAGCATTTTAGATTGTTTGTTCATGTTACATCTTATGTTATTCTATTTAATTAATTCATAGCTCCATTTCCATGATGTTTTGATTAGATTTCACCATGCTTTTTGTCGCTTTGTGGTCCCTCTAACTTGCAGGTAGCGACATCGAATTCCCGAGGATAGAGGCCAAATTGGGAGAATCCGACCATCTGGGTCGTCCCAAAATGGCCCCAATTACATAACCCCTCTGTTTGCAGGTGTTTTGGAGGTCCCGAGGTTCGACATTGGAGCGGCAGCAACTCGGCGTTCTAACACAGTAGAATTCGTCTCACCCAGGGACGAATAACAACAGAATTCGTCCTACCCAGGGATGAATTCCAGGTGAAGGCAGATTGGCCGATCTGTTTCAATGGCAGTGGCCCTCTGGTAATGTCTTCTGACCTCTGTCAGGTTTGCAGGTCGATTATGTTTATTCTTATTCACTGTTTTTAACAATCTTAGGCATACATCCTTCATTGATTTCAAAGCATAAATGTTTCATGTTTGCAGCAGATGCTACTAACGCCTTGCTTGTTTCTTTGATTGCAGGAGGAGCAATAAGAAGCGAGGATTTATCAAACATCAGCGGCGGCAACACTTTGGCCCGTCCATTTTGCATGTGGGCATGCGGAAGGAGGAAGACTGAGTCACAAATTGTAACAAAGATCAATTTAACGCTCCTAGCCCCTAAAAATGGAGGAGACGTCTATGTAACCGAGGATAAGAAATTTGAATAAAGAGGGTTGTGCTTTCCTATATCTTTTCTTTCATTTCCAATTTATCTCCTTTCTTTGTTTTGCGCATAGGATTAAAGCGGTACATTTTGTCTTATATTGCATAGCTATAGTTTTCCTTTTATTTCCAGAATCTCGTGCTTTCATTTAGTTTTAAAACAATTACACAAAAAAAAAGAATTTTTGGGATTAACCATGCATCAATAGACTCCCCATTCATTAATCCCTTTGTAACTCCTAGCCATAACAAGACCTACAAAATAGAACAGGGATTGAGTAGCATTTCACATTCCCTCGTCACATTCCCCTACATTGTCTGAATTCCTAATTCTAGAACCTAATATTTTTTTGTACTGTAAACTAACCTATGAATCAAATCCATTCAAGATAATTATATGATTTTTAAGAATTGTATTAACATTGACCCTTTTCCTTGGCTCTCTCATGTCCTCGTTAGCATACTTTCATAGCTATCAAAGTCTTGGCTTGGAATAGCTTCAATTCCATGAAAATTTTTAAAAACTTTAAAGTTTTTTAATACACATAAACAATTTAGCACACTCTAATTTTTATTTTATCTTAAACTTATCATGATTGATAACAAAATATTTTTTTTAAGAAGAAACATAATCAATTTTTTATTTTGATACATAGGGGAATTGGCAACTACATTTCCTTTTTGAACAACTGGTCACAGGGTCAAATCGCATTACCTTCGATCATAGCGTCAAATCTTGGAGCTACCACTATAAACCCTACCTCACCTCGATAAATACGGCCTGGAGTGAGGGAGATCCCCGATGGCTCGGGGTTGGTACCGTCGTCATCAAGTTGGCGCACACTTAGCAAATTCTAGTCAGAATACTACCTTTGTCCTAGAGTGGGCATGCCCGTGAAGTTTAAACCAAGGTATCCTCCAGGTAAGTTCCCAAAGTCTTACCAATCCACCTAGCCCTCGTGGACAAAAGAATAAAATTTTACATCCTATTTTTTTAAGAGGAAAAAAATCAAATTACATATTTTGTTTTTCCCTTAAAACTGGTCATGTGTTGGAATATTTTGTATGTGAATATTTTTTTTTTGCTTTACTATTTTTTATATTAAAATTTCTTATATTGTTATATGTTAAAACATTATGACCCTTTATTTATTCACATATAATTAATTAACCATAAGAATCTCAGTTTTCTCCTCCTCCATAACATAACACCGATGTATTCTTTAAAATATATCAAGTTAACATGGAATCGACCGCTTCTAATAGAGTGTGTATGCTTAGAAACGTAAGTGAACAAAGTTCCATTTAAGATTGGATAAGGATCCTGTTGTGACTTGTTCAGTTCCTCAGAACATATCCTTCTACTAGTGGAAGAGGTGGTTAATATTAGAAAAGAAAAATTACTAATTATGTGAAAATACAACTTTTAAATGCGATGCATGTTATAGTTGTCTTGGAAGTTTGTTTCACTCAACTATAGATTAAAAGTCTTAAAACTAAAAATCTACACTCCACGTATATTTATTTCCATAATAAGCGTCATGGTTACCCAAGTAAGTACAACCGGTATACCATTGAAGGCACATAGGGTTAAAAACTAAAATTCAAAATTAAAATTAAAAAAATTATAATTATTTATAATTTTAAAATAAACATGTAAAGCAAAAAGTTTTACTTTTAAGATTAAAGTTTCGTTGCACATAGATATTATTATAGTGTTTGTATCTGTGTTTTTTCATGATATATCCAATAAGTTCATTTTTATGAGAAATTTTTAATTAGTCTTGAATTTCAAATCACGAATTATTTTTGGAATTAAAGGAGACTATATTTTATAACCAAATCAAAAGAGGTATAATAGGTATATATTTATTTCAAACAATAGCTACTATATGTTGAGGATGTAGTATTGAAGGTAGTGTTACAATTGCATTGAAATTTAATCTATGATTTTTAATCTTTGCAAAGGGCACGCTTCTTGTACCTACCTAGCATATCCAATTTGTGTATGAAACATAGTATCTACTGCACATGTTGCAATGTCAATAACCCACACTCATACTATGAGGTTGGAAATGGACGAACATGATTTATTCTTCTTAAAATCGTGATATTTAACTTTATATAATCAAAATTATCAAATGGATTAATATGTGTTAATCATGTTCCATCAAAAATTTCCTTACCAAAATTTTATTTTAACTCTACATGATAATTGATTGAGTATTTTGTAAGAGCTAGCATTGATCCTCCATTTCCTTCCTAGATTTTGATAAGACTGCTTTGAAATACTCAATTGATTCCTTTATAGTATCGTGTTCTTCCTCAATATACATCCCATTTATTTATTTGTGGATAGGATAAATTTTATTTGAAGGTAACATGAAATTTTTGGTATTTCTATCAACCTTTGTAGGAGATTTAAGATAGACAAAGATCAAGATTGAAGACTAAAGTATTCAACAACCAAATAATATAATAAAGAAATATTTTGAAGAATATTACATTATTTGTACATGCTAATGTGCCCCCATGGTGCCTTCATGGTACAATTGTAACAGGCCATATATCATGGAGCATTACAACTATCGAAAAAGATTGAGAAGTAGCATAGCTTCATACAAAGATACAAAAGCATTCTTAGCTTCCAAGGATAGATCATTATAGGCCATTCTATAGAGATCAATATTTGAATGATAAAGTGTACAAAAATATTGTAGTCAAAGTTCATAGCAATATAGCTACTTACACCAAGCAAAACATTGTATAGAATAGCAAAGTGCTTATAAGGGTCTATATAGAACAACAAGCTTTTATAAGGTGCTAGAGATAGATCAGCATGCACTATAGCAAAACACTCATAAGGAACTATAGCAAAACATTCATAAATATCTCTTAAGGAACTATAGCAATACATTCACAAAGAGCTCTTAAAGCACTACAAAAAAGTACTCATAAATCAATACATCAAGTATTCAATAGGTTCTAGAAGGAAGCACATAAGATGCTAAGATGAAAGCTCGTAAGGTGCTAGAAGAAAGTGCATAATGAACCAAAAGAAAATAATATATGGTGCTAAAATAAGATCACATAAGACACCATGGGAGAAGCACATAAGCCACTGGAGAAAAATAGTAGGCACTCACAGATTGCTAAAGGCAAGTTACTAGCAAGCCAAGGAAGTAAAAGAATGTGCTACTATCAAGCAAGCTAGAGAATGTGTTCTTATCATAAAGTAAGCCAGATAACATGCTACTATCAAGCAAGACAAAGAATGTGTTGTTATTAAGTAATTCAAAGAACATACTCTCATTAAAAAACAAGTCATCGCAATGAATGTACAGTGATCCAGGTAACGTATCATTGTTCTATAAGGAAGAAAGATACCTGAGATCAAAATAGACATCAGGCTATAGGAGGCAAAAAAGTAAAGTATTGGAGTTCTAGCTACCAAGGATGATATAACAGCGGATGAGTCACCTAAAGTAAAGATATCCGAGGTTGCCACTAAGATCAAAGAGTTGTTCATCCTAAATGGTGCCAAATACAAACCAGACAACAACTGTAAACTAGAATGAAGCTAGGGTAAGATGGATTAACAAACTGTAAATAATATTTCAAATATTTCACCTAACATTGTAAGAAAAATCAAAGCGTTGAATGAGGAGTTGAGCAGCTATTATCTTTCCAACATGTTCTCAAAATAAACATCATCAAACACATCACAATTCAAGATGAAAAGAAGAGAAAGAAAGAAGAATAACAGAAATCACACAAGGAAGACTAACAAAAAACCTATATCCAAAGCCTTGAAAGACTTGAAAGAGGTAGATTGAAGATGAATCTCAAGTAGGATATTATGAACAATGCAATGTCGCTTGAATATCGAAGACAAAGAGAAATATCAATATTGAAGACTAAAGTATTTATCGACCAAATAATGCAATATAGGAGCGTGATGAAGAATATTACATTATTTGGTATATGCTCATGTACCCCCATGGTACCTTCATGGTATATTGTAAACATGTAATATATTAGGTTTGAGTCTATAGTTTAGGAGTGTGATTTAAATTTACCCTTTTATATAAGTGTTGATGTGGAAGAAATGCACAAGTGTTATGTAAGTTAGAGTGCAAGTGTAACGACCCTCCTTCGTAGGACATGTTCTTTATACTTGATTTATGTATAGATGTGTGGATTTATATTACATAATCTCATTTTATGTTATACAAATATGTGACAGTTTCACTTTATGCTCTTATTATATTACTTTTAGAACATGGTACTGCTGAAGAAATTTGTGGTTGCAAGACCAAGTACTCTCACAGGTGGATTGGTATGGGATACCCACCAGAGTGGAGAGAAAATAGGAAATGATAGATGACTTGTTCATCAACAGCTCAAGGGTAAAAGAATACCCTTATATATATATGCACTGCATATATGTATGTTGTTTTAAAATGCATCATCAAGCAAGGAGGTTGTTGTAATAAAAAGAGCCATCCTTAGTAGGTAGGTGATCATGTTGCAGTTATTGTAAAACCGCCTTCTTAAGAAAAATATTTATTGCTCATGTTTGATTTGGAAAAGCTTTGCATTGTTGCATGCATTTAATGCATGGAATTGGTTGACAAATGTTTTATTAAAATGGTATTAATAATAATGTGGGTATTATTAATACCTAGTAAAATATTTAATATCATTGTTAATAACTAATATTAACATACAATATTAGTTAGATTTAAATAATTATCATCTTAGCAGCTCGCACTAGCATTAGAAGGATATTAATCTTGAAGTAAATATATAATTGAGTGGATGTTTTATTATTTAAGTTAGAACATCAGTGATTAATGTAAGCTTCATTGTAAAGAAGAATATGTTTGTTTTTAAATCATTATTAAGTCATGCTCTTGAAAATTTGGAAATATTCCAACATGAATCTCCAAGAAGAACGTTACCTATTTTATAACATTGCAAGAGAGCATATGGATGTTGGGTGGTGTTCATGAAATTCGAAGTAGGGTAAGCCTTCCCAACCACGATCTCCTTTGTTGATGCGGGAGCATCCAATAGTGTAAGAGTGGTATTGCACCATCCAAAATTTGTAGTGGTTTTTATTATGTTCCAAGATTGTTTATTTATTTAGGGGATGGAAAAACAGACCTAATAGTGAAAGAATCACCCTAATATCCTGAGTGGTTTGGAAGATATTTAAATTTTAAGATGAAGACCCTACCAAAAATAGTAAAAATCCTACTACTGAAACTTGAAGTGGAAATTTGAAGGCCTTAGAGAACTCTTAGAGGGGTGAATATTAGCGTAATATCCTCTAGGGCATTACGCCATTGTAGGTCTTTTCGAGAGATTTTCAAAAATATGCACTAATAGTCATCTCGAGCAACG
This sequence comes from Wollemia nobilis, assembly GCA_028583015.1. NCBI lineage: Eukaryota > Viridiplantae > Streptophyta > Pinopsida > Araucariales > Araucariaceae > Wollemia > Wollemia nobilis. The sequence goes on along the minus strand of JAQPPZ010000694.1, from coordinate 58,716 downwards.
AGCGAGGAGTTATGACCCCAAGAAGTTTGCCCCCATAATTCAAATTTCAAATGAATTGTTTTAGACGGGAAAGGGGAAAACAGGGTATTTGAGGGGGAATTTTGAAATTGTAAAGAGTCTGGTTTGTATCCTCAATTTGCATGAAAAGTAATACAAAGCTTTGGCTCAAATATTGCAGTTTCCTTGTGACTCAGTAGATTGTTTGTATTCTATTGATGTTGTTCTGCTTCATTTCTTCATTTTCCTCGATGTATTATATGAAGAGGGGTAACCAAAATGGTGGGTTGGAAGAAAAAAAGAAGAATATCAAAGCCTAGAAAATAAGGATTGCAAGGTAACAGATTGGGGAGAATTACTCAGGTGGAGGTAATTCTTATCTAATTTTACCTTGATGCCATGCTTTCCTTAAATCCTAATTTTGTTGTGTTGCTATATTTATTTACTTGGTGATGTCGCATCCGGACCATTTTTGCCTTTTCTATTAATATTTTGAATATGGAATTAGTCAGGCTAGGTTAGCAATTTGATTTGGTTCGTATTGTTGTACCATTAAGACCAAGGCTTGGGTGCTACGGTTGGCAAGTTTGAATCGATTTTTTTTGTTTATTTTTCCTAGCTTGTTAAGATTTTCTTTTGGTAGACCCATCTGGAGGATTAGGCAGTGTAGTTTTGCTCTACGTTATTTTTATTAGGTAGAATAAAATGATATTTTGAATGGATCCCTAACCTTTACAATGAAACACACATCAAAAGAAAGGTTAAAAAGTGGTCCAAGAGAATATCAACCCCATGGAAAAGGGGGAAAACAAAAATAGCCTCAAGAAGGAAAAACAAAAATAGCCTCAAGAAGGAAAACCAAAAATAAGGCCCATAAAGGAAAAGAATAAGAGATCATCTTAACAACCATGGATAAAAATGACCCAAGAAACCAAACACAACACCCACCAAGGATGACCCTTACAATAGTAAAAGAAGCTTTAATGTGGGTGGCGTTCACCACCTTTTTTCTAGACTTCTTCTACATGTTTTACAACCTCCTCCATAAGCATGGCAATCATCTTGTTTATTTTGAAAAGGGAGTTTAGGATAACATGAATAATAGCCAAATTGCTACTTCAGATGACCATAAAAGGGGCCTCTAAGGGAGTGATCCCTGACAATGTTTTCACTAAAGAGTCACCATGTTTATCATCCATACTGGGTTTCTTTTTTCCTTTCAAATGAGAAGCGTACCTAGTCGCCTATGACATGAAATTTGGGTCCTTCTCAAAGTTAAAATATTCATCTAAAATAAACAGGGAAGGACAGAGGTATTTCCTTTTCCTAACAAGTTCTTCAATCTAGCCAAATGCCTTGTTTCCTTTATCAAGGCTTCGAGGCCTATTTTCTTGAATGGAGTCTATTTAAACTGGCCTAAATAGTATCTCTTACCTTTTATAGACCCTTCAAAAAAGGAATGTGAGGAAGACCCTATGTTATTCTCCAAATTCAAACAATTAGGATCCTTTTATTTTTCATCCAGATCCTTAGGATTTTCAGTTGAAGCAGTGGGAGTTCCATAATTAGACCCTAGATTTAGAATATTTCTTTGATCCAACCTTCCCACCGCATGGTAAAATAGGACTTTAATAAGCCCTTTATGGAGACGTATATTAGATTTTTCTCACTTCATATCCCCAATTGTCTTTTCAAGGGATCGTAATAGCAAAGATGACACATTCAATTTTTTCCCTAGCATAGGTGATTTAAAAAGGTAAAATGAAAACTAGATACAACGTTGAACTTACCATCCAAAGTAAAATATATAATGATAGATAATACCTCTCTATCCTAAGGGGATGGAAGAGAATCCCTTCGTATACCATTATCTGAGTTATGAACCTTCTCGTCCTTATCCAAAAATTTCTCTAGCTCTTTAGCGAGAGAACGTTTCTCTCTATGAATCTTCAATTCCTAGGGATGTAGCTTCAACTATGAGGGACATGTTAATTGTGAACTCAATTCCCTTGACCCTCACTTTCCTGTTAGTCTAGGAATGTGTCACTTGTAGTGAGATCAGTTCGTCATAGCCATCAAATTTTTGTATACATTCAACCAAGGTTTCGCTACTAAGAATTTTACTGACATCACTATCAACCACTAATTTTAAAGGTTCCAAGTGCAACATCTCATTTCCCATTGTAAACTTAGAGAGTAGCATAGCTTCGTTAATGATATCACTACAAAGAAATAGTGGTAAATTCAAAAGCTCTTTTGGACAAAAACAATTGCAATATTTATAGAATCTAACATAAACTTAGAAAATATAAGCTTTTAGGAAGTCGAATGGTTGGGGACGGCTCGGCTCTGGCGATTTGGCTTTTGGCGGGAAATTTTTTGTGACGGCGTCTGGTGTTGCTCGAGGGACTCTGGTCCGAAGATTCTGCCTAGGGCTTTGGGGGGTTGTTTCTGCTTTCGCCTGAAGGTTCTTTAGTGGTCCCAGGAGGGCCCGATGGGGTCTCCTCCTGTTTCTCCTGCTGGGAGAAAGACCTCATATGCCGAGAAGTTGAAAGATTTTCCCTCGCCTTCCACGGACGGAGCTCAGCGGAATGCTTTTCAATCGATACTCAAGACTGTTGCCAATGGCCCAAATGCTCACCGCGTTAATGGATGCCTCCCACAATCTTCCTCCAGGCCTAAGATTGTAATAGAACCAATGCTGGTCGAAGATACAATCGTCTACCGAGCTAATCACGACTTGATCTGCAAATTCATGGGCATCCGGCCCACACTGAATTTTTTGCATACCTGGGTTCATCAGAACTGGGAGCCACACGGTGAGTACTCTCTATGGCCTATAAGCAATGGGTATTTCATCATAAGTTTCTCTTCTTTAGCAGATAGAAACAGAGCATTTGAATCAGAAAAGAGAAACCATGGACCAGCAGGGTTATTTGTCCAACCCTGGAGAGTGGGTTTCGACCCCCGCATCGAACCCACGGCTGTCCCGGTCTGGATCCGGCTGTACGCTCTCCCGATGGAGTTTTGGGGTGAGCAGGTGTTGGAATTAATAGGTAATTCCCTAGGCAGATTTCTGGGAGTCTCCAAAGATACCATCGAGGGCAATTCTGCTGTCTTTGCTAGAATATGTGTAGAGATGGACATTAGTCAGCCTCTACCAGCTGAGGTGGAACTTGAGCTTGCAGGAGTACCCTGGATCCAGTAGTTAGACTATGAGGCCCTACCTTTTAGGTGCCGAGTATGCCATAAGCATGGACATTTGGCAAGGTTCTGCCCAAACGTAGTGAGCACAAAAACGGAGGCTCCGAGTGGAATGTCAAACCGCCCTAGAGAGGGTAAGTCCAGTCCGGTCAATGAACCCTCTAGCAATTCTCCAGGTCCTGATGCTCAGCAGGATGGCTTTGAACAGGTGAAACGAAAGAGAAACAAAAAGAAAAATGGCAAGGAGCAGGTACAGCTCAAGCCAAACAATCGGTAAGAAATTTTTAAGTCATTAGTGGATCTGGAGGACCAATCTATGGAAGGAGTGGTTGGGAATGGTGATAATTTCAACACTCCACCTCTTGTTTCTCCTTCCTTCACTCCTGTAGTAGAACAAGTGACTGTGCCAGCTGAGTACCCGCAGTCAGAAAATCCAGGAGCTTTGGTTATACACTCCCCAGCACAGCCGGCTATAAAAGATGTTACCATGGGAAATGCAGATAAAAATAGAGAAAGGCCTACTTTAGGGATTTCCCAGGTGGAAAAGAGATCAAGAAACAATAACTCTCAAGGAGCGGGAAGAAAATCCAATAAGGAACTACTAACACCGCAAGGAGATAAGCTAATCAATGGAGGATTGGTGAGGACCATTGATTCTTACTGCTCTCAAGGTTTTCAATGATTATTCAATCTTGGAATATTAGGGGTTTAAACAGTAGAACCCATCAATCTGCTGTTCAAAGACTCTTAGAAAACCGTAAAACAGATTTTTTGCTTCTTCAGGAGACCAAAATGTCTTTAGATATTATGAGTAAAACCGCTACTAAAATCTGGCGGGGAGCTGGGTATATGGACGTGGCTGCCCAAGGAGCTTCAGGGGGAATTGTTACCCTTTGGAACCCTCTGGTCTGGACTGCTTTAGAACATGTAGCTTGTAGGGGTGTTCTTACTTCTCTCTTCAGAAATAACTTCAATTCTGAGCTGGTCCTTATAACCAACTTTTATGGGGCCCAAAATCTTGATGGTCAGAGGCTCCAATGGGACGCTGTTCACAACATGAGAGCATACAGGGAGTGTTATGACTGGATTATTGCAGGGGATTTTAATGCAAAATTATCTGTTCGGGACCAGGAAGGTGGCTCCCCTATTTTGGATCCAGGGGATCGGCTTCTGATTGCCCAAGTTCAGGCCTTTAATCTAGTGGATGTTCAAGGCCCTAGTGTTTTTTTCACTTGGACAAACAAGAGAAAGGAGCCACATAGCAGGAAGGTCAAGTTAGATCGCTTTTTGGTCTCGGAGGAGGCTTTTGTTAAATGGACTTTTAAGTTCCAGATTTTGGAGGGCCCTATTTCAGATCATTTCCCCATTTTGCTTGAGGGAGGGACTTCGAGAGGACAGCATCATAGGCCTTTTAAATTTGAGAATTTTTGGTTACAAAAGGAGGACCTTCGACAGAAAATTTCTCATTGGTGGACAGAAGGCCGTCCACCTTTTGGGACAGCAATGTTCAAATTTCATAAATGACTTCAATTTGTCAAATTTCAATTGAAACAGTGGAGGAAAGGAAACAAGTCGGATTTCCAGTCCCAAAGGGCCCCCTTGGTGGCTAGATGGGAGGAGGTTCAGAAACTTTTTAGGGAAGGATCAATTACTGAGCAACTCAAATCTGAAGATGACGAACTGCGTAAAGCGGTTGAGGACATTGACAACCAAGAGGAGTTATACTGGAAACAGAGGGCTAGAAATACTTGGTTATTAGAGGGGGACAGAAATACCAAATTTTTTCATCGGTCAGCCTGTGCTAGGAGACAGATGAACAATATGGAAGTTCTCAAAGATGAACAGGGAAATGTCTTCGATACTATTCCTGGTATGCACTCCCTTGCTATCGATTACTTTTCTAAACTTTTTAAGGAAAGTATGCAGCAAGATATTGAGGCTCAGAACGAAGTTCTTAATGTTATTCCTCCTATTATCTCTGAAGAGGACAATCAGACCCTGCTTAGACCCATTGAAAGGGATGAACTGAGAAATGTGGTCTTTGGTATGAGTACTGGAAAATCTCCTGGTCCAGATGGCTTTCCTATTGAATTTTTTTAGGCTTTCTGGGATACCTTGGAGGAGGATGTTCTGGCTGTTACTGAGGAATCCAGATCCAATCGAAGAATGCTCAGGGCGATCAATCACACCTTCATTGCTTTAATTCCGAAAGGGGAAGCGGGGACTCATATCTCTGATTTCAGGCCTATTGCTTTATGCAATGTGATTTACAAAATCATCACTAAGATAATGGCTGAGAGGCTTAAACCCCTTCTTCATAGCATCATTTCTCCTGAACAGGGGGCTTTGTTGAGGGAAGACAAATATTGGATGGGGTGGTTTTGGCCCAGGAGGCCATCCATTCAATGCAAACTTCGGGCAACAAAGGCATGTTCATTAAACTGGATATGTCCAAGGCTTATGACCGGGTGGAGTGGTGCTTCTTGTCGAAAATGCTGGCTGCCTTTGGCTTCTCTCAGGAATGGATTGATTGGGTTATGAGTTGTGTTTCTTCTCCCTCTTTTTCTGTTCTCATTAAGGGCCTTCCCTCGCTTCCTTTCGACGCCTCCCGTGGGCTCCGCCAGGGAGACCCTTGTTCTCCCTATCTCTTCCTTCTCTTGGTTGAAGGTTTGGGCAGGATTGTTTTTGAGGAGAAGACAACAAGGTCTGCTTTGGTATCAAGGTTGGGGAGGAAACTCTGACTCACTTGCAATTTGTGGATGATACGGGTCTGGTTGGTGCGGCCACTCTTCGGGAAGCTAGAGGAATCAGAGATACTTTGAATTTCTACCTAAGGGCTTCTAATCAGGTTCTAAACGTCAGGAAGTCCAAAGTGGTCTTTTTCAATCTCGACCAACGGCTTCAGGAGCGCGTTATTGAGATCCTGGGCTTCACAAGGACTTCTCTTCCAATTGTTTACCTGGGCGTTCCCCTTCATTTCAAAAAGTTAAATATTGATATTTGGAAGAACCTGTTAGCAGGCATCAAAGACAGAATGAATCATTGGGCCCATAAATGGCTAAGCTACGGGGGTAGATTAACCTTCTTGAAATCAGTTATTCAGGCTTTGCCGATCTATAAATTCTCAATACTGGCTGCCCCTCATACCATCTGGAAAGAGCTGGACAAAATGGCTAGAATATTTTTATGGGAAGGCGCAAAAGGGAAGAAAAAATGGGCCTTGGTTGGGTGGGACAAAGTTACCCAGCCTAAGGATAAAGGAGGGCTGGGCTTGAGAAGTTCTATGCTTAATAACAGAGCTTTGGCTGGAAAACTGTATTGGAGGTGGATTTCTCAGCCATCCTCTCTCTTCAGCAGAATTCTTTCCAGTAAATATTTGGGGCATGTTCATCCCAATGAGGTGGGTCGCTTTCCCTTGGAAGGTCCTGGTTCCTTAGTGTGGCAGACTCTCAAGCTTGGGTCCCAGATTATCAAAGATCAATTATTCTGGAAAGTGGGGAAAGGAGACAAGGCTCGTTTCTGGATCGACTCTTGGGACCAGCATCCGCCCATTATTGTTATGTTCCCCGAGCTACAACCTATCATGACCGCCTTAGAAGCCCAGGGTTGGATCCTTATTGATAATTATCTTCTTACCAGTCATTTGGGGGGGTATACTTTTAAAAAGTTTAAGCGATGGGAGGAGTGGCCAATTACTGTCTCTCCGGAGTTGGCGCCTATCCTGCAAAAAATCTTGTCAGAAAGGTTCCTCACGGGGAAGGATGAGGAAGATGAATTAGCCTGGGGCTATGGAAGCCTTGGGGTCTACTCAGTTAAGGCTGGATATGAAGAGATCCTCCCTGAGCCTCCCCCACACTCTTTTCCGGTTCAGCATTGGAGAAGAATTTGGCATTCAAAGGGTTGGCCGAAAGTGAATTTCTTCGCTTGGCAACTTATGCATAATGGCCTTCTCACCTTTGACAATCTCAGACGTAGGGGTTTCAATGGCCCCTCTCAATGTGCTTTATGCCTCCAACATGAGGAAACTGCAGACCATTTGTTTTTTGAGTGTCCTTTTACTCATCAGATTTGGGAACGCTGGTTCTCTCAATTTAAACTCCAGGCTAATGGTGTTCTCAACCGTACCAATATTTGGGAAAAATGGAAATGGGGTAGGTTCAATTCCATAGCTCTCCGAACTGGCTGGCAGTTAGGCTTTCTCTTCATTTGGTGGCAAGTTTGGTTGGAGAGAAACGCCCGGATCTTTAGAAACACTTTCTCCTCGATTGACGGCGTTTGGCAGGTCATCTGGAGCAAAGTCACAGAAACTGTTGCTACTTTTGTCAATGAAAAGAATCAGGCTACTCTTGGGCATCCTGAAGAGGGGGTTGAGGGTCATGAGAGGCAAGTCAGATCATGCTGGAAACCTCCCCCTGAAGGCTGGATCAAGATCAATACTGATGGGGCTGCAAAAGGCAACCCGGGCAACGCAGGAATTGGTGTTGTTTGTCGGGATCACTCGAGTGCGGTTCTTTACTGGGAATTGCAGGGATTGGGCAGAGCCACGAACAATGAAGCCGAAGCCTTGGCCATTAAGTCAGCGTCTATCTGGGCTGTTAAGCAGGGTTACCGGAGGATAATTCTTGAATCTGATTCTCAAGTCCTGATCGGCGCTCTAGATTGCTTGCGGAATTTCTCTTTAAAAGCCTGGAGACTGCGGATGTTGATATCTCAAATCAAGGAGTTATGGAGGGAGTTAGATGATGTCATCCCCGTGTATGTGAGTAGAAATCTGAACACGGTAGCTGACTTCCTTGCGAAGATGGGTGCAGAGAAAGAGGTAGGTGTTCAGCTGCACAGTGATATGCCTATGATAGATGAAGAGATTCGGAGTGGTCTGGAACGATCCCTGCATCCATGAGCTCAAAAATGACTAAGGTTAGTTTCTGTCGCGATATCGCGACATATTGCGCCGTCGCGACCCTGTTTGGTTTTCTGTCGCGACGTCGCGACATGTTGCTCTGTCGCGACATGTTGCTCTGTCGCGACATGTTGCTCAGTCGCGACCTATCCTGGATAACTGTAGCGATTTCGCTACCCTTTTGGTTGCTGCGGCTTTGGGAGGAAAATTGTAGCGATTTCACGACATGTTGCGCCGTCGCGGTCGTTGATGAGAAGGTGTCGCGATGTCGCGACCTTTTTGGTTGGTTTTGCTGCTGGAGGAAAAGTGTCGCGATATCGCGACGCTTTGAGAAAAATTGCATGAAAGGGAAAAACCGTCGCGATATCGCGACAATTTGTGTGAAAAGCTACTCTAAGGAAAATTCGTCGCGATTTCGTGCCTTTTTTGAGGATAGGACACAAAGGGGCATTCTTGTTGCGATTTTGAGATGTTTGGAGCAAAATTTAGTTAAGGGGAAAAACCGTCGCGATATCGCGACCTTTTTGAGAAAAGCCTCCCAATGGATAACCTGTCGCGATTTCGCGACATGTTTATGGAAAGGAAGCACAGGGGCAAACCTGTAGCGATTTCGCTACAGTTCTGGAGAAAATCAGCTTGCAGGTTTAACGTCGCGATTTCGCGACTAGTTTTGGTAATGGGTACCTCGGGGGTGAACATGTCGCGATTTCGCGACACTTTTGCGGATGGGGCGTCCATTGGTTTTCTTGTCGCGATTTCGCTACACTTCCGGCCAAGTGGGGCTCCAAGGAAAATCCGTCGCGATGTCGCGACACTTTCTCTAAGTTGCTGTTCAAAGGGGTCCTCGTCGCGATTTCGCGACAGTTTTGGGGAGCAGGTGCCTTCAGGCTTTCTCATCGCGATTTCGCGACGCTTTTGGCGTTTGGGTGATTTGGTGCTTGTCTGTCGCGATTTCGCGACTTTTTTCGTGTGTTGTGGTTCCGGCGCTTTTTGTCGCGATATCGCGACATGTCGCGATTTCGCGACTTGTCGCGTTTTCGCGGCTGGTTGTTGTGGCGCGGCGGTTGTTTTGCGACATGTCACGTTTTCGCGACATGTCGCGTTTTCGCGCCCTTTGTACTTCTGGTCTCTTTGCGCCTGGTTGGGATGCCCTTTCTCCCTCTTGTAACTGTCTTTTGTTTTATTTCAAGTTTTTTTTTTCATTTTTTCAAAAAAAACATAAACTTAGAAAATCAATTAATTTAATTCTCATATGTTTACCGATTCATCCTTCTCTTTTAAGAGAATCAAACACGTGGAATCTTTTTATATAATCTTCTTCCAAATGAGTTGTGACTTGTTTTATTCAAATAATATGTTCTTCAAAACAATAAGATAAAAATCACTTGTCAGTACTTCTTCCGTATCTAGAACATCAAAACCACCACCACTAAAAAGTATAGACTTCACATAAAAAAACAAATAGAGAATAACAAATGAGTAGAAAATACTATAAAATTTTGATTATCCTAGTGCTTAAATGCCTCGTCTACTCTCATGTAGTTTTACTCCAATTGCGGCCAAAAATCAACTTAAGATATTTGAATTCAAATTGTTGCAAAGCAATCCATCTCCAACTAAGCAAAAATCCTAAATTATAGAGAGAAAATCAAATCAAATACACACATAAATATGTGTGTAATGAAATTTATGACACCCATGATCCTTCTCAATTCCTATAGCTTGTCATAAATTTGCCACCATGGTTCATCTCTAGATTGTAGTACTACTAGAAATAACTTATATATGGTCTATCTTAGTTTGATACTAGAAAATAAAAGCACGCTAAAATATTTATCTTGTTGTAACAACAAATGACATTAAAGATCAAATCAATCACCCATATCGTAAACTAATGTATTTAAAAAATATTTACCTCTAATTTAACTTGACCTCATAATCAAAAATCTTTATACATAATATCATGTATCTCCTTTCAATATCAGTTCATCTCATATCTCAATGAACTCCCCATATATCTACTACAAAAACCCAAAACATAAGTTTTTTCCCTAACATCATCCAAAAATAAATAAAAACATTGCTTTGCTATGGATACTTGTGCCAAAAAAAAAAAAAAAAATTTATTATTATTAAATTTTACTTATTTTATAATCATTAATCTACTCTATAGTTTTCTTATGAGTAGAACACAGGAATTTTTTTTTTTTTTGACAATTTTTTTTTCCTTGCTTGCTGAAAATAATGTGAAAACTAAAAGAAACTTAACACGACGTGATCTTATCAAAAATTATCCTTTTAAACCATCATTTCCAATAGTCGGCCATGACCAAGACAAGAAGCCTCACCAAAATGAAATGTATATAATCGATAAGAGGCTGAAATTCAAAACAAGTCTATACTGGCTTTAGATAAACCGCCTTTGAGCTTGCACATTTTACTAGAAGATCGAATAGATAAACCGCCTTTGAGCTTGCACATTTTACTAGAAGATCGAATAGATAAACCTTCAAATCCTTAATTGAGCTTGCACCATTTTTTCCTGCTAGTAGGTCGAATAGAATAGATAAACCCCTCGACTTTGCACTGTCTCTGCCAGAAAATCCAATAGATAAACTCCCTTAGCTTGCACTAAATTTCTACCACATTTCTACCAAAAGATCAACTCCTTTGATCTTGCGCTGCATTTCTATCAGAAGATCGGCCAAGAGCAAACAATATCAACAATGGCAAACAATAATGGAGGAAACAAGAGCGATTACGCCACTGCAATTCTGCAGCCAAAGAAGGCACCCAATCGCTTGGTTGTGGATGAAACAACCAATGATGACAACTCTGTGCTAGGCCTCCACCCGAACACCATGGAAAATTTACAATTTTTCCGTGGGGATACAATTCTTGTAAAGGGAAAGAAAAGAAGGGATACGGTAGGCATAGTTCTGCCCGACGACTCCTGCGAGGAGACCAAGATTAGGATGAACAAGGTCATGCGTACAAACCTTAGGGTTCGTCTCGGTGACATTGTTGCTGTTCACCAGTGTCCCGATGTTAAGTATGGGACGCGGGTGCACGTTCTCCCTATGGATCATACAATTGAGGGTCTTACAGGCGACTTGTTTGAAGCCTATTTAAAACGTGAGGATTCTTCTTAATTAAATTTAATCTGTTTAAGCAGGCTTTTTTAAAAACACTTCTTTTATGTTGTAGTTTTCATCAACTCCTTAGATGGATTTTTTTTTGTTTTTTTTCCTTTGCAGCTTATTTCTCAGAGGCCTACAGACCAGTAAGGAAAGGAGACCTTTTCCTAGCGAGGGGAGGAATGCGTAGTGTGGAGTTCAAAGTAATCGAGACAGACCCTGAAAAGTACTGCATCGTTTCTCCCAGTACAGAAATTTTCTGCGAGGGGGAGCCAATAAGCCGAGAGGAGGAGGAGAGGCTGGATGAGGTAGGTTACGACGATATTGGTGGTCTAAGGAAACAAATGGCCCAGATCCGTGAACTTGTCGAGCTTCCCCTCAGGCATCCCCAGCTGTTTAAAGCAATTGGCGTAAAGCCTCCAAAGGGTATTCTGCTTCACGGCCCACCTGGTTCTGGAAAAACCTTAATTGCTAGGGCCATCGCAAATGAGACTGGCGCGTTCTTTTTCTGTATCAATGGACCCGAAATTATGTCAAAGATGGCTGGAGAAAGCGAATCCAACCTCAGAAAAGCCTTTGCGGAGGCTGAGAAAAATGCTCCGTCAATCATCTTTATTGATGAGATTGATTCTATTGCTCCCAAGAGAGAAAAGACCCATGGGGAAGTTGAGAGGCGAATTGTTTCCCAGCTTCTCACTCTCATGGATGGACTAAAAGCCCGTGCTCATATTATCGTTATTGGAGCAACAAACCGGCCAAACAGCATTGATCCAGCCTTGAGAAGGTTTGGAAGGTTCGATAGGGAGATAGATATTGGCGTTCCAGACCAAGTGGGTAGACTGGAGGTGCTTCGTATCCATACAAAGAACATGAAGCTCTCAGAGGATGTGAGTACCTTATTGCACGCTCTCCTTTTCTACTTATTTTATACGATTATTCTGTAGTTTGGAAGCATCTCTTATGCATGTGTCGTTCGTTACAGGTTGACCTCGAAAAGATTGCAAATGATACTCACGGTTACATCGGAGCAGACCTAGCAGCTCTATGCACAGAGGCTGCTCTCCAATGCATCAGAGAAAAAATGGATATTATTGACCTAGAAGATGAGACAATTGATGCCGAAATCCTCAACGCCATGGCAGTCACCAATGACCACCTACGTACTGCATTAAGCTCCACCAATCCGTCTGCCTTGCGTGAAACAGTAAGTCTTTTCAATTATGTTCCGGTTGACTGTTATTTGGGTTCGAACTTTGTTTTCCGAGTTGAGCGCTGGTGTTTTATTGTTTCTCATAATTAATTGCTGATAAATCGTGTTAGCAGGTAGTTCAAGTGCCCAATGTTACGTGGGATGATGTCGGTGGCTTGGAAAATGTAAAGAGGGAGCTACAAGAGGTAAGTTGCATTCTTTTTTTTATATAAGCATGGGAACTATGCCCCAACATGGAGGATGTTTCAACTAATAACTACTATTTCTGCAGACGGTACAATATCCAGTGGAGCATCCCGATATGTTTGAGAAATTTGGCATGTCTCCTTCAAAAGGTGTCCTCTTTTATGGGCCTCCAGGTTGTGGGAAGACCATGCTGGCAAAAGCCATTGCTAATGAATGCCAGGCCAACTTTATCAGCGTGAAAGGTCCAGAGTTGTTGACAATGTGGTTTGGAGAGAGTGAGGCAAACGTGAGAGAAATTTTTGACAAGGCCAGGCAGGCAGCTCCTTGCGTCCTGTTCTTCGACGAGCTGGATTCTATAGCCACACAGGTTTGTTGCTTCCGCTTATTAAGAAGTTAAAGTTTCGAGTAGAAAGATTTTCGTTTCTTCTTTCTCTTTTCCTTCGACTTAATTACTAATACATAACGGGTCTGCTTGTTTGCAGCGCGGTCATAGTGGTGGGGATGCCGGCGGTGCGGCAGACAGAGTTCTTAACCAGCTGCTAACTGAGATGGATGGGATGACGGCCAAGAAAACAGTTTTCATTATCGGGGCTACTAACAGGCCCGATATCATGGATCCTGCACTGTTAAGGCCTGGAAGGCTTGACCAGCTGATCTACATACCATTGCCTGATGCGAATTCGCGTTACCAAATTTTCAAGTCTTGTCTCAGAAAGTCTTGTTTCAAAGGATGTAGATCTTATGGATGGATTCAGTGGAGCTGATATTACGGAGGTTTGCCAACGGGCTTGTAAATATGCCATCAGAGAAAATATAGAGAGGGTAAGCACACAGCCATTCTTCTACCAACTAACTATTCCATGAAATGTGAATTCATTGTTCCTCCTACTTTTGATTCAGGGACTATGATGGCAAGCCCAAGGGAATGTTGTTTTCTTTAAGTTTGTGGTGAATAACATTCATTCTTTCTCCCTTGCTCCAGGATATTGAACGGGAAAATAAAATGAGAGAGAATCCAGATGCGATGATTGAGGATGACAGCGACAAAGAAGTAGCACAAATACAAGCGGTTCATTTTGAGGAGTCCATGAAATATGCACGAAGAAGCGTAAGCGATGCTGATATTCGCAAGTATCAAGCATTTGCACAGACCTTACAACAATTTAGAGGCTTCGGTTCTGGATTTCGTTTTCCAGACAGACCGCCTGATCCAACAAGGGATGGGACTCTAGATGCGCTTCCTGCGGCACAAGTGGGAGACGACGATGACTTATATGATTGAGAGAGTTTGTACGTAATTCGTTGTCCGTGCGGCGCAGAAGCAGGCAAAGTCAGGCAAAGTCCAAAGGGCTTGGATTTTCAGCACAGTGATGTCACGTTTAAGAGGGCCTATTAGGCTACCATCATCTTGATCCAGCCATCGCAAGGATATTATTATCTCCCAACTCCGTTTTGTTTTCACAGGCCGTTCATTGTTTTCCCGTTTTCCCTTGTGTTATTATCCAAGTATTGGAAATGTTAGGTTCACTATGCAAATTTTAAAATTTTAACTCTGCTTTTTTATTTTTTAATACACAAATAATTTTTCATTGGTAAACACTTTGATTTTTATTTTATCTTAAATTATCATGCTAAAATGATCTTTGTAAGAAGGGAAAAATATAAATCACACATTCTCCTTTTTTAAATCAAATTACACATTTTGTTTTTCCCTTGAACCTGGCATGTAAATATTTTGTTTATATTTTTTTATGCTTTGCTATTTTTCACATTAATAAATCTCACATCGTTATATATTAAAACATTACGCACCTTGATTTATTGATTAAACGTAAGAATCTCGATTTTCACCCTCCAGGAATGACAGCTTCTAATGGAGTGTATGCTTAAAAACTTAAGTGAACGAAGTTGCAATGGAGTGTATTCTTAGAAACTTAAGTGAAAGAAGTTGCATTTAAGACCGCATAAGGATCTTATTGTAACTTGTTTAGTTCTTTAGAACCTATTTGTAGGCGAGTGTAAGAGGTGGTTCACTTTAGAAAAGGAAAAAATATTAATTGTTTGAAAATACAACTTTTAAATGGGATGCATGTTCTTGTTTTCTTGAAAATTTGTTTCACTTAACTATAGATCAAAATTCTTAAAACTAAAAATCTACAATTCCACGTATATTTATTCCCACAATAACTGTTACAACCAATATACCATTGAAGGCACACATGGTTAAAAACTAAAATTAAAATTAAAAATATATATTATTTATAATTTAAAAGAAAACATGCAAAGCAAAAAAAAAAAAAAAAATTTAAGATTAGAAATAGATTTTATTGTAGCGTTTGTATCCATGTTTCTTTGCATGATTTAGCCAGCAAGTTTATTTTTATGAGAAAATTTTAATTAGCCTTGAATTTCAAATCATAAATTTCTTTTTCAATTAAAGGAGATTGTATTTCATAACCAAATCAAAAGAGGTATAGGAGGCGCATCTTTATTTTAAGCAATAGCTATTATATGTTGAGAACGTAGTATTGAAGTTAGTGTTACAATTGTATTGGATGTTATTTATGATTCTTAATCTTTGCAAAGGGCGTGCTTGTTGTACCTACCTAGCGTATCCAATTCATATATAGAACGTAGTATCTACCGCACATGTTTGGATGTCAATAATCCATACTCATACTATGATGTTGGAAATGGATGAACACGATTTATTTTCTTAAAATCGTGATCCTTACTTAACTTTATATAATCAAAATTTTCAAATGGATTAATACGTGTTGCTCATGTTCCATCAAAATTTTCCTCATCAACATTTAATTTTAACTCTACATGGTAATTCATGGAATGTTTTGTAAGAGCTAGAATTGATCCTCCATTTCCTTCCTAGCTTTTGATTAGATTGCTTTGAAACACTCCATCGATTCCTTTATAGTGGCGTGTTCTTCCTCAATATGCAGTTCGTTTATGTCAAACACTCTAATGTGGCTCTGATACCACTATTAGTTTATAAGCACTTTTCAATAAAATGACAAGATTAAATTCATACAAAATAATATGCACAAATTTTCATACAAATGGATAATATTACTATATTTTATGGATTACACAACGTAGTATTCCAATACCAATGAAGTACTAAAATTTCACATTACAATACATCTCATATGCTTTGCTTTATAAACTTTACATGGACTCTACTCTTGACAATTCACCTTTCGTAAACTATTCATATCCTCCGATACCTAGGAGATATGACTATTCATACTTCTCATAAGAGAAGTATAATTTATTGACAAACTTCTAATGATTACTAAGTGACAAACTCTTTAAATGACCCGTATTTACAAGAATATTTTCACACCACATATTTACAAATATTTACAAGTACCAAATAATGTAATAAACTCCAACAAATGGTCGAATAGATAAAGATATTATCCTTATAGATGCATCTCGTTTTGGTTATGTATTTGTAATAATATATAACCATTCCATAAAATGGCATAACCTCAACTACTTAACATTGTTTACTTTTAAGGAGGAGATCCAAGTTTGAATCTTAGCAATTGATACGTGTATAATTATTAAATTGTTGCGATACCTCCATATGATCATGAATTAATATGAATTGAACTCGTTTCAATCCCATGTAACCAAATATATACATATATAGTCAGAAAAGCTTTCATGTTAAAAAAAAAAATTTGTGTTTGAAGTACGCCTATATTAAGAGGATAAAATAGCTCAAAATTTGAAAACTACTATTGAAAATTAATATTCTGACTATGAAATTAGTATTGAAAAAATTTTTATTTAATGTTTGGTGTGTCATCCAAAAATCATAATTTTTTCTATAAATATATACTCTTTGGTATATTAACTCCCAAGCATGAGTGGTTCACTATGATATGGTTTTATTTTGACAAAGAGAGAGAAGAGCGAGTCACTAGCTCTCGCTAAAAGCTTTACTCTTATGGCTACACGTGGATATGCACCAATAGGTCTGACTCAATATTGGTTGCAACCTAAAAAACCACCTTTTCCTTTATCAGATTACTTGTGGGTTTGCTCACTTATATTTTTCCTTCATTTGGAACATGTTCGTGGTTAATGTGTCATGCACGTGGATGCATGATTGAGTTTACTATGATTGACAAATTTATTATTATTGTTATGAGATTAGGATTACCTATCAAGCAGTTTCCTTAAAAGGATCTTTATACTTGCTTTATAATGTATATCGATTACCTTATAATCTATACATGCATAAGCTCGAAATCAAATGTGATCGATCCTTGTATAATGCATTAACATAGGTTGAAAGTGTCGTAAAATACCTTCTATAATATTTTTAATTTGACCATTTCCTAAGGTGATGTTAGGGATGACCTCACGATGATCGAGCTCCCCCTTATCAAATATTATCTTTTGAATTTAGTGCTTGTGATGTCTCTATATTTGGATTCATCTCACTACACTCTTTACTTGTAATTATTTGAAAAATATATCAATCTCAAATGCTACCAATCAGACTAGATAAGCCACCTAGCTCAAATGGAATTCTAAGGGAATGCAATGTGTGTCACATAATCAATCAATGTCTAATCAAAATTATTTCATACTTTATGCACCTCCTAGGATATGCTAAAGAATCATTTTAAGCATACAATATGTTCTCAAGAATCCTCCACCTTACCTCACTCCTCACACTACTATTTTTAGGATTTTTCTCATAGCCCTTACCTATCAATATTAGATGCTAGATGTGCGCAACCTTCATAGGACATCTAGATCAAATGAAATTAGAGACGACCATCACAATGCACGAAGGCATATACAAGCAATGTTTCCCTTCAAAATATGTCAGAAATGTGGCTAGTGCACTCGACCTCCTCAACAGTCCCTGCTTTCATGTTTTAAATTGAGCTTCAATGATAGAATGAGATTTAAGGGAATATTCTCATTCTATATCTTATTTTCAGCATTGCTCCTCATCTTATTTCCCATTCATGAATTTACGGTAAGTTTTAGTTTTAAAACAATTACACAAAAAATAATAATTTTGGGGATTAACCATGCATCAATAGACTCCCCATTCATTAATCCCTTTGTAACTCCTAGTCATAACAAGACCTACAAAATAGAACGGGGATTGAGGAGCATTTCACATTCCCTCGTCACATTCCCCTACATTGTCTGAATTCCTAATTCTAGAACCTAATCTTTTTTTCTACTGTAAACTAACCTGTGAATCAAATCCATTCAAGATAATTATATGATTTTTAAGAATTGTATTAACATTGACCCTTTTCCTTGGCTCTCTCATGTCCTCGTTAGCATACTTTCATAGCTATCAAAGTCTTGGCTTGGAATAGCTTCAATTCCTTGAAAATTTTTAAAAACTTTAAAGTTTTTTAATACACATAAACAATTTAGCACACTCTAATTTTTATTTTATCTTAAACTTATCATGATTGATAACAAAATATTTTTTGTAAGAAGAAAAATAATCAATTTTTTATTTTGATACATAGGGGAATTGGAAACTACATTTCCTTTTTGAACAACTGGTCACAGGGTCAAATTGCATTACCTTCGATCATAGCGTCAAATCGTGGAGCTACCACTATAACCCCTACCTCGCCTCGATAAATATGGCCTGGAGTGCGGGAGATCCCCGGTGGCTCGGGGTTGGTACCGTCGTCATCAAGTTTCCGCACAATCAGCAAATTCTAGTCATAATACTACCTTTGTCCTAGAGTGGGCATGCCCGTGAGGTTTAAACCTAGGTATCCTCCAGGTAAGTTCCCAAAGTCTTACCAATCCACCTAGCCCTCATGGACAAAAGAATAAAATTTTACATCCTATTTTTTTAAGAGGAAAAAAAATCAAATTACATATTTTGTTTTTCCCTTAAAAATGGTCATGTATTGGAATATTTTGTATGTGAATATTTTGTTTATGCTTTACTATTTTTAATAGTAAAATTTCTTATATTGTTATATGTTAAAACATTATGACCCTTTATTTATTCACATATAATTAATTAACCATAAGAATCTCAGTTTTCTCCTCCTGCATAACATAACACCGATGTATTCTTTAAAATATATCAAGTTAACATGGAATCAACCGCTTCTAATAGAGTATGTATGGTTAGAAACGTAAGTGAACAAAGTTGCATTTAAGATTGGATAAGGATCATGTTGTAACTTGTTCAGTTCCTCAGAACCTATCCTTCTACTAGTGGAAGAGGTGGTTAATATTAGAAAATAAAAAATTGCTAATTATGTGAAAATACAACTTTTAAATGTGATGCATGTTATAGTTGTCTTGGAAGTTTGTTTCACTCAATTATAGATTAAAAGTCTTAAAACTAAAAATCTACACTCCACGTATAATTATTTCCACAATAAGCATCATGGTTACCCAAGTAAGTACAACTGGTATACCATTGAAGGCACATAGGATTAAAAACTAAAATTCAAAATTAAAATTAAAAAAATTATAATTATTTATAATTTTAAAATAAACATGTAAAGCAAAAAGTTTTACTTTTAAGATTAAAGTGTCGTTGCACATAGATATTATTATAGTGTTTGTATCTGTGTTTTTTCATGATTTATCCAATAAGTTCATTTTTATGAGAAATTTTTAATTAGTCTTGAATTTCAAATCACGAATTATTTTTGGAATTAAAGGAGACTATATTTTATAACCAAATCAAAAGATGTATAATAGGTATATCTTTATTTCAAACAATAGCTACTATATGTTGAGGATGTAGTATTGAAGGTAGTGTTACAATTGCATTGGAATTTAATCTATGATTTTTAATCTTTACAAAGGACACGCTTCTTGTACCTACCTAGCATATCCAATTTGTGTATGAAACATAGTATCTACTGCACATGTTGCAATGTCAATAACCCACACTTATACGATGAGGTTGGAAATGGACGAACATGATTTATTCTTCTTAAAATCATGATCTTTAACTTTATATAATCAAAATTATCAAATGGATTAATATGTGTTAATCATGTTCCATCAAAAAATTTCTTACCAAAATTTTATTTTAACTCTACATGATAATTGATTGAGTATTTTGTAAGAGCTAGCATTGATCCTCCATTTCCTTCCTAGCTTTTGATAAGATTGCTTTGAAATACTCAATTGATTCCTTTATAGTATCGTGTTCTTCCTCAATATGCAGTCCATTTATTTATTTGTGGATAGGATAAATTTTATTTGAAGGTAACATGAAATTTTTGGTATTTCTATCAACCTTTGTAGGAGATTTAAGATAGACAAAGATCAAGATTGAAGACTAAAATATTCAACAACCAAATAATATAATAAAGAAATATTTTGAAGAATATTACATTATTTGTACATGTTAATGTACCCCCATGGTACCTTCATGGTACAATTGTAACAGGCCATATATCATGGAGCATTACAACTATCAAAAAATATTGAGAAGTAGCATAGCTTCATACAAAGATACAAAAGCATTTTTAGCTTCCAGGTATATATCATCATAGGCCATTCTATAGAGATCAATATTTGAATGATAAATTGTACAAAAATATTGTAGTCAAAGTTCATAGCAATATAGCTACTTACACCAAGCAAAACATTGTATAGAATAGCAAAGTTCTTATAAGGGTCTATATAGAACAACAATTTTTTATAAGGTGCTAGAGATAGATCAGCATGCACTATAGCAAAGCACTCATAAGGAACTATAGCAAAACATTCATAAATATCTCATAAGGAACTATAGCAATACATTCACAAAGAGCTCTTAAAGCACTACAAAAAAGTACTCATAAATCAATACATCAAGTATTCAATAGGTTCTAGAAGGAAGCACATAAGATGCTAAGATGAAAGCTCATAAGGTGCTTGAAGAAAGTGCATAATGAACCAAAAGAAAATAATATATGGTGCTAAAATAAAATCACATAAGACACTATGGGAGAAGCACATAAGCCACTGGAGAAAAATAGTAGGCACTCACAGATTGCTAAAGGCAAGTTACTAGCAAGCCAAGGAAGTAAAATAATGTGCTACTATCAAGCAAGCTAGAGAATGTGTTCTTATCATAAAGTAAGCCAGATAACATGCTACTATCAAGCAAGACAAAGAATGTGTTGTTATTAAGTAATTCAAAGAACATACTCTCATTAAAAAACAAGTCATCGCAATGAATGTACAATGATCCAGGTAACATATCATTGTTCTATAAGGAAGAAAGATACCTGAGATCAAAATAGACATCAGGCTATAGGAGGCAAAAAAGTAAAGTATTGGAGTTCTAGCTACCAAGGATGATATAGCAGCGGATGAGTCACCTAAAGTAAAGATATCCGAGGTTGCCACTAAGATCAAAGAGTTGTTCATCCTAAATGGTGCCAAATACAAACCAGACAACAACTGTAAACTAGAATGAAGCTAGGGTAAGATGGATTAACAAACTATAAATAATATTTCAAATCTTTCACCTAACATTGTAAGAAAAATCAAAGCGTTGAATGAGGAGTTGAGCAGCTATTATCTTGCCAACATGTTCTCAAAATACACATCATCAAACACATCACAATTCAAGATGAAGAGAAGAGAAAGAAAGAAGAATAACAGAAATCACACAAGGAAGACTAACAAAAAACCTATATCCAAAGCCTTGAAAGACTTGAAAGAGGTAGATTGAAGATGAATCTCAAGTAGGAGATTATGAACAATGCAAGGTCGCTTGAATATCGAAGACAAAGAGAAATATCAATATTGAAGACTTAAGTATTTATCGACCAAATAATGTAATATAGGAGGGTGATGAAGAATATTACATTATTTGGTATATGCTCATGTACCCCCATGGTACCTTCATGGTATATTGTAAACATGTAATATATTAGGGTTGAGTCTATAGTTTAGGAGTGTGATTTAAATTTACCCTTTTATATAAGTGTTGATGTGCAAGAAATGCACAAGTGTTATGTAAGTTAGAGTGCAAGTGTAACGACCCTCCTTCATAGGACATGTTCTTTATACTTGATTTATGTATAGATGTGTGGATGTATATTACATAATCTTATTTTATGTTATACAAATATGTGACAGTTTCACTTTAAGCTCTTATTATATTACTTTTAGAACATGGTACTGCTGAAGAAATTTGTGGTTGCAAGACCAAGTACTCTCACAGGTGGATTAGTATGGGATACCCACCAGAGTGGAGAGAAAATAGGAAATGATAGATGACTTGTTCATCAACAGCTCAAGGGTAAAAGAATACCCTCATATATATGCACTGCATATATGTTTGTTGTTTTAAAATGCATCATCAAGCAAGGAGGTTGTTGTAATAAAAAGAGCCATCCTTAGTAGGTAGGTGATCATGTTGCAGTTATTGTAAAACCGCATTCTTAAGAAAAATATTTATTGCTCATGTTTGATTTGGAAAAGCTTTGCGTTGTTGCATGCATTTAATGCATGGAATTGGTTGACAAATGTTTTATTAAAATGGTATTAATAATAATGTGGGTATTATTAATACCTAGTAAAATATTTAATATCATTGTTAATAACTAATATTAACATACAATATTAGTTAGATTTAAATAATTATCATCTTAGCAGCTCGCACTAGCATTAAAAGGATATTAATATTGAATTAAATATATAATTGAGTGGATGTTTTATTATTTAAGTTAGAACATCAGTGATTAATGTAAGCTTCATTGTAAAGAAGAATATGTTTGTTTTTAAATCATTATTAAGTCATGCTCTTGAAAATTTGGAAATATTCCAACATGAATCTCCAAGAAGAACGTTACCTATTTTATAACATTGCAAGAGAGCATATGGATGTTGGGTGGTGTTCATGAAATTTGAAGTAGGGTAAGCCTTCCCAACCACGATCTCCTTTGTTGATGCGGGAGCATCCAATAGTGTAAGAGTGATATTGCATCATCAAAAATTTGTAGTGGTTTTTATTATGTTCCAAGTTTGTTTATTTTTTTAGGGGATGGAAAAACAGACCTAACAGTGAAAGAATCACCCTAATATCCTGAGCGGTTTGGAAGATATTTAAATTTTAAGATGAAGACCCTACCAAAAATAGTAAAAATCCTACTACTAAAACTTGAAGTGGAAATTTGAAGGCCTTAGAGACCTCTTAGAGGGGTGAATATTAAGCGTAATATCCTCTAGGGCATTACACCATTGTAGGTCTTTTCGAGAGATTTTCAAAAATATGCACTAATAGTCATCTCGAGCAACGAGCGAGGAGTTATGACCCCGAGAAGTTTGCCCCCATAATTCAAATTTCAAATGAATTGTTTTAGACGGGAAAGGGGAAAACAGGGTATTTGAGGGGGAATTTTGAAATTGTAAAGGGTCTGGTCTGTATCCTCAATTTGCATGAAAAGTAATACAAAGCTTTGGCTCAAATATTGCAGTTTCCTTGTGACTCAGTAGATTGTTTGTATTCTATTGATGTTTTTCTGCTTCATTTCTTCATTTTCCTCGATGTATTATATGAAGAGGGGTAACCAAAATGGTGGGTTGGAAGAAAAAACAAAGAAGATCAAAGCTTGGAAAATAAGGATTGCAAGGTAACAGATTGGGGAGAATTACTCAGGTGGAGGTAATTCTTATCTAATTTTACCTTGATGCCATGCTTTCCTTAAATCCTAATTTTGTTGTGTTGCTATATTTATTTACTTGGTGATGTCGCATTCGGACCATTTTTTCCTTTTCTATTAATATTTTGAATATGGAATTAGTCAAGCTAGGTTAGCAATTTGATTTGGTTTGTATTGTTGTACCATTAAGACCAAGGCTTGGGTGCTACGGTTGGCAAGTTTGAATCGATTTTTTTTGTTTATGTTTCCTAGCTTGTTAAGATTTTCTTTTGGTAGACCCGTCTGGATGATTAGGCAGTGTAGTTTTGCTCTACGTTATTTTTATTAGGTAGAATAACATGATATTTTGAATGGATCCCTAACCTTTACAATGAAACACACATCAAAAGAAAGGTTAAAAAGTGGTCCAAGAGAATATCAACCCCATGGAAAATGGGGAAAACAAAAATAGCCTCAAGAAGGAAAAACAAAAATAGCCTCAAGAAGGAAAACCAAAAATAAGGCCAATAAAGGAAAAGCATAAGAGATCATCTTAACAACCATGGATAAAAATGACCCAAGAAACCAAACACAACACCCACCAAGGATGACCCCTACAACAGTAAAAGAAGCTTTAATGTGGGTGGGGTTCACCACCTTTTTTTTGGACTTCTTCTACATGTTTTACAACCTCCTCCATAAGCATGGTGATCGTCTTGTTTATTTTGCAAAAGGAGTTCAGGATAACATGAATAATAGCCAAATTGCTACTTTGGATGACCATAAAAGGGGCCTCTAAGGGAGTGATCCCTAAAAATATTTTCACTAAAGAGTCACCATGTTTATCATCCATATTGAGTTTCTTTTTTCATTTCAAATGAGAAGGGTACCTAGTCGCCTATGACATGAAATTTGGGTCCTTATCAAAGTTAAAATATTCATCTAAAATAAACAGAGAAGGACAGAGGTATTTCCTTTTCCTAACAAGTTCTTCAATCTAGCCAAATGCCTTGTTTCCTTTATCAAGGCTTCGAGGCCTATTTTCTTGAATGGAGTCTTTTTAAACTGGCCTAAATAGTATCTCTTACCTTTTCTAGACCCTTCAAAAAAGGAATGTGAGGAAGACCCTATGTTATTCTCCAAATTCAAAAAATTAGGATCCTTTTCTTTTTCATCCAAATCCTTAGGATTTTCAGTTGAAGCAGTGGGAGTTCCATAATTAGACCCTAGATTTAGAATATTTCTTTGATCCAACCTTCCCACCGCATGGTAAAATGGGACTTTAATAAGCCCTTTATGGAGACGTATATTAGATTTTTCTCACTTCATATCCCCAATTGTCTTTTCAAGGGATCGTAATAGCAAAGATGACACATTCAATTTTTTCCCTAGCATAGGTGATTTAAAAAGGTAAAATGAAAACTAGGTACAGTGTTGAACTTACCATCCAAAGTAAAATATATAATGATATATAATACCTCTCTATCCAAAGGGGATGGAAGATAATCCCTTCGTATACCATTATCTGAGTTATGAACCTTATCGTCCTTATCCAAAAATTTCTCTAGCTCTTTAGCGAGAGAACGTTTCTCTCTATGAATCTTCAATTCCTAGGGATGTAGCTTCAACTATGAGGGACATGTTAATTGTGAACTCGATTCCCTTGACCCTCACTTTCCTATTAGTCTAGGAATGTGTCACTTGTAGTGAGATCAGTTCGTCATAGCCATCAAATTTTTGCATACATTCAACCAAGGTTTCGCTACTAAGAATTTTACTGACATCACTATCAACCACTAATTTTAAAGGTTCCAAGTGCAACATCTCATTTCCCATTGTAAACTTAGAGAGTAGCATAGCTTCATTATGAAAGCACGAGATTCCGGTCAAAGGAAACACCAAGTGCGATTGCATTCAAAATTAAGCACGCTTAAGTCCTAGAAATATAAATTGCATGAAACGGAAAAGAGACACATTGAAAGAGACACAATCAAATAAAGAAAACACAGCCCTTTCATTAATTTCCTTTGATCTCCATTACAATGATGCCTCCTCCCTTTTTAGGGGCTAGGAGCGCAAATAGAGTTTGATTACAATCGCTGAATGATTCCTCTTTTCGCGTGCCCACGATTGCAATGGGCGGGCCAAGATGATGCCATCGCTGATGTCGATGAGTTCTTCGCCTCTGCTGCTTCTCCTGCGAACAAAGAAATGACCAAGACGTCAGTAGCACCTACTGCAAATGAAAAGCATTCTCTCTCTAAAACCAACGAAATATGCATATGAATATTTGCCTGAAACAGTGAATACAGTGAAACCAAATTGCTTCAAAACTTGACAGAAGGTAAGAAAAGTTACCAAAAGGCCACTACCACTGAGGCAGCTTGCCAATCCACCTTAAACTGGAATTCGTCCCTGGGCAGGACGAATTCTGATCGTAATTCGTCCCTGGGTGGGACGAATTCTTCTGAGTAGGAGAAACCGACCTACTGCCGCTCCAATGTCGGATCTCGGGACCTCGCAAAACTGCCTGCAAACAGGGGGGTTAGGTAATTGGGGCCATTTTGGGACGACCCAGATGGTCGGATTTTCCCAATTTGGCCTCCACCCTCGGGAATTTGACCTTGACACCTGCAAGTTAGCGAAACGACAAAGCAATACAAAACATC
This sequence comes from Wollemia nobilis, assembly GCA_028583015.1. NCBI lineage: Eukaryota > Viridiplantae > Streptophyta > Pinopsida > Araucariales > Araucariaceae > Wollemia > Wollemia nobilis. The sequence continues at coordinate 32,782 of JAQPPZ010000694.1, read as the reverse complement.
CTAAAATCTGACCAAAAGTTACAAAATTGCAATTATGGACTAATCAGACCTAGTAACACAAAATGCAATCTAAAAAATAATCTAAAATGCTCAAAAACTAAAATTAGGACTTGGGAGGTGCGGGGGTGCCCAAGTGGGCCTCCCACCGTTGGCCCTCGATTTTGGAGCCAATCCACCGGGGATGGGCCCAAAACCTTTTAGGATTGGGGGGTCGGCGAATTGGTAGGTTCAGATGTCCATGCGTCGGATTTGGGTAAGGTTCGAGCTTCCAAAGGCCACCCAACAACCTCCCTTGCAAAAGAGATTGGTGGATGTGGGAAGGTGAACAAAGGGGGATGCAAGTGAGTCTTCAATTCGGCAGCACTTCGTTGCTTGAACACTCCTTCCACCTGTATGTTTTGGGTGAGAAAAGTCCCACCTTTTATAGACCCAAGGGGTCTCTTTTGGGAGGGAAGCACAAAAGCCAAGTGTTGGCCATAGGCGCCATGTGGCAGTCTTGTCTTCCCATGAGGGGGGGGGAGTCCTCCATTGACTTGAAATTTGATAAATGCTTTTTGTGATAGTCCTCTAACGGCCCCTCTGTCCACTTACACATGCGTGCAAGGTAGGAACCCTTAACTGACTGTTCTGGGCTGCCACTTGGCACCATTTGCCTTTTTGCCCGTTAAGCTTAGAATTCGTCCCACCCGGGGACGGATTCGTAATTCGTCCCGGGGTGGGACGGATTCTATTTTGAATTCGTCCCGGGGTGAGACGAGTATCGGGCAAAGTGTCCAAGTGTGCCAAATTGCTTCTTGACCTTACAAAATTGCTATGAAAGTGGTTAAGACCACTGTTTAACCTCTCGAGGGCTGCCCCTGGGGCTGTGTTTGTCAAAGCGATCAGTGTTTGCAGTCACATAATCGGATTGGTGCTGTTTTGGTGTCTACAGATGCCCCTTTTTGGGAAGCGCTATGGGTGACGCAGTGTTGAGAAAAAATAGATAACCAAAGCACTAATGATTAGGGTTTCTTGGTAACCTAACCAACTTTTGATGCCCCAAGTATGGAAAGGGCATGCATTCTTGAATCCTTGCTTCTGACGAGCTAAGGAATTTGATTTCAAGTATTAACCTGTTTTGGTGAGGTGTGACTTGAACTTAGACATTGATCGATCATGAACAAGTGAAGGGCATTTTTATCCTCAGGGGGAACCTTGTGTTCATGATTCACGAAATGCCAAGTGTTTGATTGATTTGATTGTTGCTTGTTTACTGCCCCAAGCAAGAGCGTGATTGTCTTTGTCAATGATTCTTTGAATGCATGTCGTTTTCCTTAATTGGGTGTGTGATTGTTGATTGGTGACTAAGTGTGACTACCCCCTCAAGCGACGAATCGATGAGGGAATGACCTTCGTGAGAGAAGCGACGAGTCGCTTGACCCAAGATGACTTGTGCAAGGTTGTCTTTAGAGGGTTTACCGTTAAGCGTGTGCAATTTTTCCAACATATGGACCTATTTTTGGTGGGTGTTAACCCTTTTGGTGATGTCATAATGAGGTGAAATCGTCGAAAACCTATTTCCCGTGGAGCGGTCCGGCTATGATAGCCTTCTTGGGGAACTAGGAGAGCGATAATTTGGACCTCGACATCGATTTTCTTTTCCTAGAGGTTAAGTGCATGAGCACTTATGCCCGGCAATGTTTTTGTTGTGTTTTTGTTGAATTTTGTACTGTTTTTGTTGTTTTTGTGACATCATTTGGTGATTGAATTGTCGGCAATCCGTCCTCCCGTGGAGCGGTCCGGCTATGGTAGCCTTCTTCGGGAGTAGGATAGTGACAATGCAAACCCCGACATCAATTTTGCTATGCCAAGAGGTTAAGTGCAAGAGTACTTGTGTCTGGCAATGTTTATTGCTTGTTTTGTGTTGCATTTTTTGTTGTTTTGTTGTTTTTTTTGTGACACCATTTTGGGATTAAATTGTCAAAATCTGTCTTCCCGTGGAGCGGTCCGGCTATGGTAGCCTTCTTAGGGAGTAGGATAGTGATAATTTGTGACCCCGATGTCGATTTTGTATGCCCATGTTGTCAGTTGCATTTGCAATCCTATCAGGCAGTTTTATTGTCTATTTTTAGTGCATTTTTAGTCATTTTTCTTGATTTTTTTTTGTGCTGGCCTGAATTCGTCCCTGGGTGGGACGAATTCCAGTTGGAGAATTCGTCCCTCGGGTGGGACGAGTGCTGATCGAGCGCTCGTCCCGATCAAGGAAGAATTCCAATGCAAAAGGCCTATTTAAGGGCCAAAACTTGATTTTGGGCTCATTTGTGTCATTTTTTTCTTGCGATTTTGGAGCTTCGGGAGGAGGAGGTAATTCTGCGAAGCGAAGCGCTGCTAGAATTCTCTCTCGCCATCATGAGTGCACAAACCGGTTCGAGCGGCGGAGCCGAGGCGAGACTCGTAAGTGACCCTAGGGTTTATTTTGCTTTAATTTAATGCATTGTTTTTGTGTTACGCTTTTCAAAACTTTAAGATTTTTTGTGATGTTTTTGTTTAACAACTAAGGTTAGAAACCCTAGAACTAAAAATTTTATCTTTTTCATTTATTTATTTTTATTTTTTTTTTTTTGCTTGCTTGCAGGTTGTTAGGAGCCGGTACCGTGTACCCACTGCCTTTACTGAGGCGCGGTTGGCCTTGACTGATGGTGACTGGGAATGGCTTGATGCCCTTGGGCTCAAGCAGGTGGCTCGACTGGAGCCTGTGGTTTCGGATCAGGCCTATCTGACGGCCCTGATCAAGCTTTGGGATCCGTGGACCAATACTTTCCATCTCCCGACAGGGGAGATGACCGTGACTCTTGAGGACGTCTATCGGTTGCTTCGGATTCCGATAGATGGTCTGCCTATTAGGACATCTCCGTTTGATCGCGGATCGCTATACTCACGAGATGTTTTGGGCATGGGGGGAGCCGGGTGTAGCGGACCCAGTGGAGACAAACGAGGCGGATTGCCGGGTCGGCGAGATTTTGGTTGGTCGGTGGAAGGAGAGGGGGGTGTTAGGAGTGAGGCATGCATTCTCGATGGGCCTCATTTCTAACATTCTTCTCCCTGATTCATCAGGTGCGAGGTTCCCGTGGAACCTGTTGGATTTGGTGTGGCAGTTGGCAGAGTGCCCGATAGAGGCACCGTTGATCCTGAGATGGGGACAGACTTTGTTGGCGCAGCTTTACGAGGAGCTGTACGGGGTCCGCTGTCGACAACGAAAGGGTGTCAGTTGCAGCTTTTTGTTGCAGTGCTGGGGTTGGCAACACATAGCTGTTGAGAGGCCTACCGGGTTACCGTGGACGACTCGAGCGGCGATGGAGGATGAGGAGATTGGTTATGCAGCTTTGTGGCGACGGTCTGCAGAGCAGGGGCAGAGTCGGCGATTGGCGGGTGCGGTTGAGCACTACATTGATGCCTTTTCACGGCTCACTCCAGGGGAGGTGTTTTGGCATCCCTATCGAGACTGTCCAGCCTGGCCTGAGGCTGGGGAGTGGCTCCAACGGGTCCGGAGGGAGCGATGGTTGACTGGGCAACACGGGATGGAGCATGAGTTCTTTTCATACCGCCGGGTTACACGACAGTTTGGGGTGCGCTAGGGGTTGCCTGGTGAGCCCGTTGGCTATCGCCGTCGGGGAGATGAGAGGGATCTGGAGCCACCGGTCCTCGTGCCATTGGGCGAGGATTCGGATGCGGTTATTGAGGTGTTGGATGTGGATGACGTAGGTACTACCACTGAGTATGACTCGTGGTGGGTTTTGCGGCGCTGGAGAGGTGAGGGTCCACTGGGAGGCGCAGAGGCGGCAGTGGAGGATGCTGAGGCGATAGGGGGTGATTGGGGAGGGCCGTTGGATGATGCAGACATGGTGGATGCGGGAGATGAGGATGTGGACTTGGGTGTTCCGGAGCAGCCGGACATGCAGGATGTGGAGGAGCATTTGGAGCCTGAGCAGGCTACTGTCTCCACGAGTCCTATGCATCCGACAGATACGGATGGGGTGGGGTCGGATGTAGGCGATGAGGTTGCATGACTTACAGAGCTGCTACGGATGCAGGATCTGGAGAGGGATCTTCTATGGGCTCAGTTGGTAGAGCGGGATAGAGTTTTGGCACAGCGCGATGATGCATTGTCTATCTATCATCGGTGGGAGGCAGAGTGGTGTCTGTATCGGATAGACTTGGAGAGGGAGGTCATCCGCCTTGGCGGGCGGCTCCCTGAGCCTTCGATCAGTAGATCTTCTCGATGAACGAGGGATAGTCTGACTGAGCAGTCAACATCATCTCGCCGCAGGCGGTTAGATGAGGGGGTGGTAGTAGGCATGATGCGGGGGCTAGCAGTAGCCGCCCTGCAGGGTCCCGTAGGACCCACACCACGGGGGGTAGTTCCCATCGCACTGATCCTGCGTGATCATGGTGGCCGACACCTTAGGTTGGGTTTTGAATATGATTGTGGGGTCTGAGGACCTTTTTTGTAGCTTGCGGGCATCTTTTGTGACGATATATATATATATACCGGTTTTATTTTTGGATTTGCACATGTGATGATGTGATTTTTGTTATGCATGTTTATTTATTTGATGAATGCAGATGTTATGATGAATTGAATTGTTTTAGATGTCTATGTGATATGCAAAATGGATGAATGATATTTGTGATGATTGCACTATAGGTTGTTTAAGAAAATTTTTATTTATCTGGTTTTCGCTTTTTTGTTTTTACGATGGTATCATAAGGATGATAAGTAGCGCAGATGGTTTTGGGATGAATGTAAGATTTTCTGAGATTCAGACAGTTTTTGGAGCTTTTTGGGTTGACCAAGAGATTGCGATAATCCTTGGAGCTTTTTGTTTGTTTGTTTTTGTTGATTTTTTTTTTTTTTTTTTTGGTACATGGCTTTCTTAGATATGAAATGGTCGCAAATGACTGATATTCAAGGGTTCTGTTTCCTTGATACCGTCAAGAGAAGCTAGCCTGTATGTTCTCGGTCCTATTTTGCTATCAATGACATAAGGACCTAGCCAATTTGCCACGAATTTGTCCCTCATATGGGATGGCAAATTAGAGTTTTGTTGGTTTTCCTTCAGAACCAAATCACCAACCCGAAAGTCTCTTAGGTGAACTTTCATGTTGTAAGCTCTCTTAAGCCGCTCTTGATAGATACATAAGTGCTCGAGAGCATTAACGCGTCTTTTGTCAAGCAACGTAAGTTGGTCTAACCGGGCCTGCCGTGCAGTGTCATCATCGATGAATTCTTGCATTGCTATGCGGAGGGAAGGAATTTCCAACTCGAGAGGCATTACGCCTCCGAGCCATACACTAGTGAAAACGGAGTTGCCCCGGCTGGGCGTCCGAATGCTAGTGCGATAAGCCCAAAGGGCAAGTGGGATTTGTATGTGCCAATCCTTATGACCGTCTGCGACGGTCTTTTTAAGGATGGCGACTAGCGTTTTGTTTGATGCCTCTGCTTGCCCATTTGCTTGCGGATAATAGGGTGTTGAAAAGATGTGCTGAATTTTGTACTTTGTGGTTAAAGCACGCACGTCTTTGTTCTTGAATGATGGCCCATTATCCGAGATTATTTTGGATGGAATACCAAAACGACATATGATGTAATGCAAAATGAACTCCGCAATGCGGGGTCCTGTCGTAGAGGTTAACGGAATTGCTTCCACCCATTTGGTAAAATATTCTGTGGCCGTTATGATAAACGTGTGACGGCCTGACGATGTAGGGGAGATCTTTTCGATTAGATCGAGGCCCCACTACGAAAATGGCCAAGCAGACCGGACTGTCTGTAGGGCCTGGGAAGGTGCGTGCATCAGATTGGCATGATGTTGACATTTTACACACCTCTTGACATACGCGCAGCAATCTCGCTCTAAAGATGGCCAATAATAGCCCATGCGAAGAATGCGCTTTGCAATGGCCATACCACTAAAGTGGCTGCCACATGTACCGTCATGCGCTTGGGTGACTGCCCAAGTGGACTCTTGCTGGTCCAAGCAACGAAGAAGAATTCTGTCGTAGCTGCGACGATACAGAATGTCTCCTATCAAGACATATTTTGCCGCTTTCTGTTTGAATGTTTGTTTTGCGGCTTGCGTCAATCCAAAGGGTAGATTACCTAACTTGAGGTAGTCTCTTATGGGTAAATACCAGTCCTGTTGATCGGATACCTCGACAGTTTGAACAGCCAATCCCTTTTGGAGTTCTTCCCTAACAAATGCTGATTGGGATAGAACTTGTAAAAATAGCGTTGTGTTGCTATTAATGGGAGTGGGGGAGAACAAAGACCCCAGCTTGGCATGTTTCAAATAGTCTCGGATTTGAAAGAACTTATCCGAAGATGGTTCGATCTGGATCATGTGGATTCCTGGCGTCAAGTCTGAGCTTGCGCGCTCCATCGCGGGTTGCGATAAGGTTTTGACTTGAATGGTTGTTACATCACCGGAAAGGTCTTGCGGGATTAGTGACCCTAAGGAGGCCATTGTGTCCGCAAAATGATTCGATGATCGAGGGAGTGCCTCGATGTCATACCACTCAAGTTTTGCCAGGAATTTATCCACGAGGGCTTTATAGGCCTTCGTAACTGGGCATTTGCATTGATATACCCCTTTGACTTGATTGACGATTAACAACGAATCGCCAAAGATGTTCAATCTTTTGATGTTCATGGCGATTGTTGTCTGAAGACCTAGGAGCAAGGCTTCATATTCGCATTGTTGTTGGTGCACCGGAAGTTTAATTTAAATGACAGGGGCATTGGAGCGCCTTGCGGTGTGAAGAATACAATTCTTGTGCCACCACCTTGCTCGCATTTAGAACCATCAAAAAATAAGGTTATGTCGGCCTGAGACTCAGGCTCTTCAGAATATGGCGATTCTGAGACATGGAAGACCTCATCATCGGGTAGTTCTATGACTAGAGGCTGATCGTCTTCAAGAGGAGCCTCTGCTAGTTGATCGGCTATGACTTGTCCTTTTATAGATTTTTGCCCAATAAACTCAATGTCAAATTCCGTCAACAACATGATCCATTTCGCTCGTGCGGCTACTATGATAAGTACGACTCATCATGTATCGCAATGGATTCTCCTTAGACACAACATACGTCGTGTTGCTCAGCATGTAGTGGCGTAGCCTTTTGGTAGCAAACACCACCGCCAGCGGAGTTTTTCAACGTATGCATAGTTAAGTTCAGTAATTGACCAGGGTGCGGCTAAGATAGTAAGTAGCCTATTCTTTGTGAAGTTCATTCTTCTGGGCTAGCATTGCGCCTAGTGCCACCTCAGTAGCTGAGATGTATAAGTAGAATGGCACACCTGGTCTAGGCGGTGCCAATACTAGCGGCGAAGCCAAGTATTGTTTGATTTCATCAAAGGCTGACTAGCACTCGTCATCCCAATGAAATGTGACCCCTTTGTGCAATAGTTTGTTCATTGGTCGGCATTTGTCAGATAATTGCGCTATGAAGCGTTTGATCGACGTGACCTTTCCTTGCAGACTTCTGAGCTGCTTGATAGTGGTTGGGGGAGCCATTTCAAGGATTGCCTTGACTTTGTTTGGGTCCACTTCGATGCCTCTTTTGGAGACTATAAAACCAAAGAGTTTTCCAGATGTGACGCCGAACACGCACTTCTTGGGATTCAGTCTGACCTTATGCTCTATGAGGCGATCGAGAATCTTGCTTAAGTCACCGAGATGATCTGAGCACAATTTAGACTTGGCTAACAAATCATCCATGTAATCTTCCAAAGTTTTGTGCATGTAATCGTGGAAGATATACGTCATAGCACGTTGGTATGTAGCGCCAGCTGCTTTTAAGGCCAAAAGGCATGACTTTATAAAAAAATGTCCCCCAAGACATTATGAATACCGTTTGGAGTTGGTCTTCAGGATTGATACGAATTTGATTGTATCTCGAGAAACTATCCATTAGGGAGAGCATTTCATGACCTCGTCGTAGCGTCTACCAATGCGTCGATGCTTGGCAAGGGGAAATCATCCTTAGGACTCGCTTTGTTTAGGTCTCGAAAGTCGGTGCATATGCGAATCCTCCCGTCGGGCTTCTTGACAGGAACCATGTTGGACAACCATGGCGGATAATCCACGCAGATGACAAATTGTGCATCCAACAGCTTTTGCAATTCGTCTTTGACCATCAAGGCCACTGTTGGGTGCATTTTTCTTAGTTTTTGCTTTACTGGCTTGATTTTCGGATCAAGCGTTAAATTGTGCATGACTAGCTACGGGTCTAGTCCTGGCATATCTTTGTATGACCATGCAAAAACTTCCTTCTTTTCTTTAAGAAGGGCAATGTAATCGACTTGCTCTTCGGGGGAAAGGCTTACCCCCAGCTTGAGAATCCTTGGATTCATTGGATCTGTGCCGATGTCTACGTCAGTCGTCTCTTCGACTGACATGTGAGATCCGTCCTCCAACTGATGTGGAGTTGGGATTAAATGGATATCATCAGCTGAGTTAAGATCTGCGTTTGGGACCTCGGGTCCCTCTTCAGCTTGAAAAATATCTTGAGTTGTCCTTGGGGTAAAATGAAGCATTTCACCGAAAGGCCAGTACTCTGATGGTGACAATGGTGAATTGACGCGATCCCAGTCAATGGCATCCATGTTTAGATGCAATGACCGTGATGGATCGGTCGGATTGCGGATGGGTGTGGTCAAATCAATGGAGATCATGTGGATGGAATGAATTTGGTCTCCAGAACCACGGGTGTGATGACTTGATTCTTTCAGTATGTTCCCTATACTCGGATCTGGCTCTACGGGAACAGGCACGAATGGATCCTCTCTAGGTGCAAATTCGTCTCTATGTGCGAAAAGGAAGGCGGGGTCTTCCCTCGGTACTGTTGTCCTGATGGGATCTCGAGGTGGACGATGCTCAACTTGAATTTGGAGCCATAGGCCTAACACTTGGTCCCACCTCGTTGGGTCTACATGCCATTCATGTCCTAACCGTATACCCATTTGTCCCATTAGATCTTCATGGGTTAGAGCGCGGTGATGTCGTCGCGCATGTCTGAGATAGTCCATTTCAATTTCGTCTTCTGAATCGCTTTCATAGATCCAAAATTGTTCATCCTCTTCAGCATTCGTTGCTTGCGACATTGAGGACTCTTCCTATTCCAGTGAATTAATCTGGTCCCATTGCGGTTGTTCCACTCTTAGTGGAGGGACCTGATTCTTTTGAGACTGTGTTATTTCGTCTGGAACCTCTAAGGGGAACAGCTTCAAAAAAATGTCCGGAAGCCGTTGTTGTTCTCTTTGAGGACTGCTCTCTGAACTTTCACCTCTCTCTAGCAAAGGAGAGGGATTATTGCTATTTCCAGGGGTGTTTGTAGACCATGGGAGATAATCCCCCAATGTGTATTCTGTGTTTGGATTGGCGTACGGGTCTTGTGCCAATCCCCCCCTGTTGCCTATTTCTAGGCCTTGCATGTTTTCAACCAAGATGTCTAATGGTAGGGGATGGTTGAACCCTACCCCCGACTTGTCATATGGCATCTGATACCTTGGTTGGCAAAGGATCCGCATCCCTTGCTCATATCTGCCTAGCCCATACCCATGCCAATTGCATTGTTCGAGATATTTTAGGGCAAATTTTGGGTTCGACAGATAATTGATGTTTTCGACAAAAGGTTCTTCATCTGTTTCCTTTTGTTTGCATGGTTCAGAACCATGATCAAGGCCCCCATACACAAAATTCATTTGGTTCGGTGGGTAGCCTAGAGGGACGATTGTTCCAATGGGAAGGCGAGGTCTTCCCATGTCTTGTACTGACTCCAGTGTGGGGGTTGCCACAACATTTTGCACTATGTACTCTCCCAGGCCTGTACTAGCCATCTCAACAGTGATTGTTGATGATTGGGTAGGAGGAAACGGTAGTCCTTCCTGAGTCCATTCCATGTTTGGTTGTTCAGGAATCTTGGTTTCCGTTGCGTTGGGCGCTTCCTCTGTTGATATTGTTGAGATCGTGGGCAACCCCTCTTCTAGAGGCTTAACCTCTTCCATGATTTGCTTTCCCTTGTCCTTCTGTTGGGCCACGATAGGTGGCATTGATGATGAAGGAGCCGATGATGAAGTCTCACCTGGCTGGGATTTTGCCTTATTGGCCACCGATGGTGCTTACGGTATCGGACCCTGTTTAGATGGATTTAATTGAAAATCCAAATGCGTTGATGGTAGGGTCGATTGAGGTATGAATTGTACCGCATTGCAATACTTGAAGGGCTCTAAGTCCATTGGGACTACATGTATTTGCCCTTCATAGGCATACTTCAAGCATTGGTGTGCGATCGAGGGGACACACTTCATGTCCCTGATCCAAGGCCGCCCTAGCAGTATGTTATAAGCCATTTCGCCTTCCAACACATGGCACAGTGTGGGTATTGAATTTTGTCCTACCTGTATAGGCAGAACAACCGTGTCGACTGTCGAGAAAATTGCATCGTTAAAAGCTCGCAGTGTGTACGTGGAAGCGGTGATGTGAGAGGCTGGCAGTTTTAAATGCTTTAATGCTGCAGTGGTTATGATGTTACTGGACGAGCCAGTATCTATCAGCACTCTCTTGTACGGGATCCCGTTGACCCGCGCGATAACGTGCAGGGGTGGATCCGGCATGTCATTCGATATTGTTTTGACCTCGTTTTCTTTGAATGTGATGACAGGCTCCGTACATTATTTCACATGTCCCACGAAGGCGTTGAAAGAATTTGCTTCGTGGGGTTGTACTTCAATGGCTTTTAAGATGTCCATAAGAGCTTCTCTATGTGGAGCTGATTGTTGAATAAGCTCGTAGATGGACAGCCTAGCCGACGTGGTCCGCAAACTCTGCGTGAGTTTGGTTCGTATCGTGACCTCAAGTCTAGGCGGAGGTAACTCGCGTTGGGCATTGTTGAGGTCTGCGATGTCGACAGAACTTCCCTCGCAAGTACCTCGGGGGCAACTGCTGGGTATTTTCTGTTCCTTGTTACAATGCTAATCATTCCCACAAATCCTTATGCGGGAAGATCTTGTCGCACCTCGTTTATTTGGAGTGGTTTTGTCTGTGCCTCGTGGGAAGGCAAGGGGTCCTTGAATACCCCCATTTGTTGGTTGTTAGGTGCGATGGGGTTGTCCACGACCAATGTTTGATTGTCAATCAAATCCTCGGACTAGTTCTTTGAATTTCCAGCACCCAATTTAGGTCATGTCCTCTGTGTCTATGAAATATGCAATACAATTCCTCCCTATACCCCCTAGGCTTGGGAACGTTAGGGTCAAAAATTTGGATTTTTGGCAGAGTAACTAAATTTGCCGCTGACAAGCGATCAAATAAGGAGTCCCTAGACTCCGCATACGGGGTGAATTGTCGCCTAGGGCGACGCTGCTGATACTGCTCCTATCTTCTATTATCTCTTTCGTAAGCAGGAGGCACTGCCTTGGTAGTTAGCCTTTTGAGGCTACGTTTCTTGCACAGGCGCGGGGACATTTATCGCAACTTGGTTGATTGCAGCGTGTTGTGGTTGCGTTGTCCCAGTTTTAGTGGTTTTATTCCACTCTTTCTTCTTAGGCTTGGCAATTGCGCCTTCGCCTATCTTAATCTCTTCTATGACTCTGGCTTGCGCCAAAGCTTCTTCTAAGTCGTCATATTGTCACAACGAACAATAGACCAGAGATTGATTTTAAACAACTTTTCGTGAACATTTGCGTGAGGTCCGACATGGGAGGACGGTAGGGTAACTTAGAAAGCAAAGCTCTCCATCGGTTCCCGTACGCTGCCATTGTTTCCTCCTCAAATTGTTTAAGGCTAGCAAGATCACTAAGTGATGCCTTCTTCCTTGTGTTGAAGGTGAAACGTTCAAGAAACGCATCTACTAGCAGATCTAAGCAGCTTATGCTGTGTTTGGGCAGTCATGTGAACCAATCCGAGGTAGGGGCCTGCGAATGTGGTTATGAATGTTCTAAGCAATAATGCGTCATTATCTTGAATGCCGAAGCATTGGCTTAGAAATCGTGTAACATGTTCCTTGTGCGTCCTCTTCACCTTTAAAAACTGCCAATTGAGGCAACTTGAAGTGTTCGGGGTAAAGAGGTGTAGGCACTGAGGGATGCACCGGATTATTGCGGAGTAGACGTAATGTGGGTTTTTGATGCCCAGCAGCTTTTGTCTCCACCGACTCTAAACGCTCCAATAGCGCTTGGTATGCATCGGAAGATTTTATTTCTTCCTCTCTTGTTCGCTCTTGTTGCAAGTTACGATAAACCGGAGGCCTATGGAGGGGTGGCCGAATGGCATCCTTCCTTCCTTGATGAGGAGTTTCAATATATTCCTCTTCTGGTTCATACTCCTCATAAAATTCTTGAGGAGTCTCAGGGAGAAACCTATGACCCTGATCAAGTTCTTGCTGAAGGTACCCATCATTGTTTCTGGGAGTTGCCTCCCTCTCGAATCTATGGGGTCTTGGAGGCAGAGCTTGACGAGGTCGTGGAGACCTGTCTTGCGCCAACGGATTACGCCTCTCATACTGTTCAGCTCTTTGGATGCGAGGGGTTGGCCCCCTCTCAGGTATTTCATAGCGTAACTCATCCGCTTCACGTTGCATGCGTTCTTTATCCAAGCGGTATTGATACTCTATCTCTTGTCGACTTTGTTTAAGCCGCATGATTTGGGCTTGACGGGTGGTATATCTCGGCGACAACCGGGTCAATTTGATCTACCCTATTTTGTTCGGAAGGTTCAAATGTTCCTCCTATGGGTTTACCTCGGTTTTGATGCTCTAAAATCTCAAGGGGTCGCTTCCTCTCGTCGAGGTAGGCGGTATGTGCTCGAGGTTCCGGCCTCAAGGGGTGATCATGATATCCTGCTGGTGCGGAAATGCAAGGTTCCCGCATTGTTTGTTGCCCTCGAGGAATGCGATGGTTTTCCTCATACTCCCTTTCATGGGTGTAAATGGGATGGGCGGAGTTAGGTCGCCCTATGTAAGGAGCCTTGCGCTCCGGATTTGGTCTCTCTGTTCTGATGATAGGTAAAGAAGGGACGCCATATCCACGTTGCCCCTCCAAATGGAAAGTGTGCCTGTTTAGCGCTTCATCGCGCGGTGGCCACTCATGCCTAGCTTCAAGAGGTGATTCTCTATTTATGTCAAGGTCTACATGTAAGGCATCTTCCCGAAAGGGGCTGCTTTGAATAGGCATACCCCACCGAGGATTTCGAATTGGATTCTTTTGTAGGTTTGACCTATAAGGCGGTATGACCAAATCCTCGGGATTGAAGTGAAGGCAACTTGCGCCTGCTTTTTGTGTACCTTTCGGAGCTTCTGCCCTTGATTGGGCTTGACTGCGGGTGTACACCATTGCGGTGCTTCTATGCTATCTAAATAAGTTTTTATCTCGTTTTATGATTTTCTTTTTTTTTTTGTCTACACTAAGCAGAATTAAACACACACATTCACAAAACCATGATTATCTCTTTTAAGGATTCTTGGTGTGCCCTAAACTGGTTTAGTGCATTTTGATGTTTTGTTTTGTTTTTGTAGGTTTTGTAGAACGTTTAAATGCATCATGTAGGCTCTTATAACTCCAAAAAGGTCGCCCCTTCAATATACCAACCAGGCCGATATACCAACCTCTCTATATACCCGCCCTTACGAGAGGGAGACTATAGGTACGTGAGAGAAGAAGGTACGTGGTACGTAGGCGGTACGGAAGGGGGATTGTCCTGTTAATGGCACCTACCATAGAAAAATTATCCTCGCGTGCATGGGAATCACCCCAGCTACGCTCGGTCTGTCTTCGTCAGGATTTATGCCTAACAACAGTTGACAATCGGGAAATGGATGCAAATCAAGCCAAGGTGGTGATTAAATCCACCAATGGTCTTGATCAAGGGCTGGGGTCTTACGACCAGCTCCTTGGTTTAAAATTGTTTCGTGATGTGTGTGGGATTCATTTTATCCAACAAAATGAAACTAGCATACATGACTTTTCCTAATGCAATGCAGGATTAAATGAAAACAATTAAAGAAACAGAAACAGAAACAGAAAATTTTAACAGAGATAATAAAAATCCCTACCTCTTCTCTGCCTGCTCCTGTTGTCTCTGAATTTTTGCTCTGAAAATCCGTAGACAGGAATTCGTCCCTCTGGGAGACGAATTGCAGAACGGAATTCGTCCCTCCCGGAGACGAATTTGAATTCGTCTCAGGGTCAGACGAATTGTAGAAAAGGATTCGTCCCTGTCAGAGACGAATAGCAGTCTGCAACAAAAAAAGATGTACCTATCAAGCACAAACACAAAACTTTGATCAGTTTCTATGATTTCAAAAACCAGGGAACAGAGTCCCACCGTGATCGCCACTGAAAGCACGAGATTCCGGTCAAAGGAAACACCAAGTGCGATTGCATTCAAAGTTAAGCACGCTTAAGTCCTAGAAATATAAATTGCATGAAACAAAAAAGAGACACATTGGAAGAGACACAATCAGATAAAGAAAACACAGCCCTTTCATTAATTTCCTTTGATCTCTATTACAATAATGCCTCCATTTTTAGGGGCTAGGAGCGCAAATAGGGTTTGATTACAATCGCTGAATGATTCCTCTTTTCGCGTGCCCACGATTGCAATGGGCGGGCCAAGATGATGCCGCCGCTGATGTCGATGAGTTCTTCGCCTCTACTGCTTCTCCTGCGAACAAAGAAATGACCAAGACGTTAGTAGCACCTGCTGCAAATGAAAAGCATTCTCTCTCTAAAACCAACGAAATATGCATATGAATATTTGCCTGAAATAGTGAAAACAGTGAAACCAAATTGCTTCAAAACTTGATAGAAGGTGAGAAAAGTTACCAAAAGGCCACTGCCACTGAGGCAGCTGGCCAATCCACCTTAAACTAGAATTCGTCCCTGGGCAGGACGAATTCTGACTATAATTCGTCCCTGGGTGGGACGAATTCTTCTGAGTAGGAGAAACCGACCTGCTGCCGCTCCAATGTCGGATCTCGGGACCTACAAAATCTTGCAAACAGGGGGGTTAGGTAATTGGGGCCATTTTGGGACGACCCAGATGGTCGGATTTTCCCAATTTGGCCTCCACCCTCGAGAATTTGACCTTGACACCTGCAAGTTAGCGAAACAACAAAGCAATACAAAACACCCTAAAATCTGACCAAAAGTTACAAAATTGCAATTATGGACTAATCAGACCTAGTAACACAGAATGCAATCTAAAAAATAATCTAAAGTGCTCAAAAACTAAAATTAGGACTTGGGAGGTGCGGGGGTGCCCAAGTGGGCCTCCCACCGTTGGCCCTCGATTTTGGAGCCAATCCACCGGGGATGGGCCCAAAACCTTTTAGGATTGGGGGTCGGCGAATTGGTAGGTTCAGATGTCCATGCGTCGGATTTGAGTAAGGTTCGAGCTTCCAAAGGCCACCCAACAACCTCCCTTGCAAAAGAGATTGGTGGATGTGGGAAGGTGAACAAAGGGGGATGCAAGTGAGTCTTCAATTTGGCAGCACTTCGTTGCTTGAACACTCCTTCCACCTCTATATTTTGGGTGAGAAAAGTCCCACCTTTTATAGACCCAAGGGGTCTCTTTTGGGAGGGAAGCACAAAAGCCAAGTGTTGGCCATAGGCGCCATGTGGCAGTCTTGTCTTCCCATGAGGGGGGGGGAGTCCTCCATTGACTTGAACTTTGATAAATGCTTTTTGTGATGCTCCTCTAACGGCCCTCTCGTCCACTTACACATGCGTGCAAGGTAGGAGCCCTTAACCGATCTGTTTTGGGCTGCCACTTGGCACCATTTGCCTTTTTGCCCGTTAGCTTAGAATTCGTCCCACCCAGGGGACGGATTCAGTAATTCGTCCCGCGGTGGGACGGATTCTATTTTGAATTCATCCCGGGTGAGACGAACATCGGGCAAAGTGTCCAAGTGTGCCAAATTGCTTCTTGACCTCACAAAATTGCTATGAAAGTGGTTAAGACCACTGTTTAACCTCTGAGGGCTGCCCTGGGGGCTGTGTTTGTCAAAGCGATCAGTGTTTGCAGTCACATAATCGGATTGGTGTTGTTTTGGTGTCTACACGTTAATGATATCACTACAAAGCAATAGTGGTAAATTCAAAAGCTATTTTGGAAAAAAACAATTGCAATATTTATAGAATCTAACATAAACTTAGAAAATCAATTAATTTAATTCTCATATGTTTACCGATTCATCCTTCTCTTTTAAGAGGATCAAACACGTGGAATATTTTTATATAATATTCTTCCAAATGAGTTGTGACTTGTTTTCTTCGAATAATATGTTCTTCAAAACAATAAGATAAAAATCACTTGTCAGTACTTCTTTCGTATCTAGAACATCAAAACCACCACCACTAAAAAGTATAGACTTCACATAAAAAAACAAATAGAGAATAACAAATGAGTAGAAAATACTATAAAAATTTGATTATCCTAGTGCTTAAATGCCTCGTCTACTCTCATGTAGTTTTACTCCAATTGCGGCCAAAAATCAACTTGAGATATTTGAATTCAAATTGTTGCAAAGCAATCCATCTCCAACTAAGCAAAAAGCCTAAATTATAGAGAGAAAATCAAATCAAATCCACACATAAATATGTGTGTAATGAAATTTATGACACCCATGATCCTTCTCAATTCCTATAGCTTGTCATAAATTTGCCACCATGGTTCATCTCTAGATTGTAGTACTACTAGAAATAACTTATATATGGTCTATCTTAGTTTGATACTAGAAAATAAAAGCACACTAAAATATTTATCTTGTTGTAACAACAAATGGCATTAAAGATCAAATCAATCACCCATATCGTAAACTAATGTATTTAAAAAATATTTACCTCTAATTTAACTTGACCTCATAATCAAAAATCTTTATACATAATATCATGTATCTCCTTTCAATATCAGTTCATCTCATATCTCAATGAACTTCCCATATATCTACCACAAAAACCCAAAACATAAGATTTTTCCCTAACATCATCCAAAAATAAATAAAAACATTACTTTACCAATGAGTAGAACACAGGAATTTTTTTTTTAACAATTTCTTTTTTCCTTGCTTGCTCATGTCTTTACCATAAAGAAAATAATGTGAAAACTAAAAGAAACTTAACACGACGTGATCTTATCAAAAATTATCCTTTTAAACCATCATTTCCAATAGTCGGCCATGACCAAGACAAGAAGCCTCACCAAAATGAAATGTATATAATCGATAAGAGGCTGAAATTCAAAACAAGCCTATACTGGCTTTAGATAAACCGCCTTTGAGCTTGCACATTTTACTAGAAGATCGAATAGATAAACCGCCTTTGAGCTTGCACATTTTACTAGAAGATCGAATAGATAAACCTTCAAATCCTTATTTGAGCTTGCACCATTTTTTCCTGCTAGTAGGTCGAATAGAATAGATAAACCCCTCGACCTTGCACTGTCTCTGCCAGAAAATCCAATAGATAAACTCCCTTAGCTTGCACTAAATTTCTACCACATTTCTACCAAAAGATCAACTCCTTTGATCTTGCGCTGCATTTCTATCAGAAGATCGGCCAAGAGCAAACAATATCAACAATGGCAAACAATAATGGAGGAAACAAGAGCGATTACGCCACTGCAATTCTGCAGCCAAAGAAGGCACCCAATCGCTTGGTTGTGGATGAAACAACCAATGATGACAACTCTGTGCTAGGCCTCCACGCGAACACCATGGAAAATTTACAATTTTTCCGTGGGGATACAATTCTTGTAAAGGGAAAGAAAAGAAGGGATACGGTAGGCATAGTTCTGCCCGACGACTCCTGCGAGGAGACCAAGATTAGGATGAACAAGGTCATGCGTACAAACCTTAGGGTTCGTCTCGGTGACATTGTTGCCGTTCACCAGTGTCCCGATGTTAAGTATGGGACGCGGGTGCACGTTCTCCCTATGGATCATACAATTGAGGGTCTTACAGGCGACTTGTTTGAAGCCTATTTAAAACGTGAGGATTCTTCTTAATTAAATTTAATCTGTTTAAGCAGGCTTTTTTAAAAACACTTCTTTTATGTTGTAGTTTTCATCAACTCCTTAGATGGATTTTTTTTTGTTTTTTTTCCTTTGCAGCTTATTTCTCAGAGGCCTACAGACCAGTAAGGAAAGGAGACCTTTTCCTAGCGAGGGGAGGAATGCGTAGTGTGGAGTTCAAAGTAATCGAGACAGACCCTGAAAAGTACTGCATCGTTTCTCCCAGTACAGAAATTTTCTGCGAGGGGGAGCCAATAAGCCGAGAGGAGGAGGAGAGGCTGGATTAGGTAGGTTACGACGATATTGGTGGTCTAAGGAAACAAATGGCCCAGATCCGTGAACTTGTCGAGCTTCCCCTCAGGCATCCCCAGCTGTTTAAAGCAATTGGCGTAAAGCCTCCAAAGGGTATTCTGCTTCACGGCCCACCTGGTTCTGGAAAAACCTTAATTGCTAGGGCCATCGCAAATGAGACTGGCGCGTTCTTTTTCTGTATCAATGGACCCGAAATTATGTCAAAGATGGCTGGAGAAAGCGAATCCAACCTCAGAAAAGCCTTTGCGGAGGCTGAGAAAAATGCTCCGTCAATCATCTTTATTGATGAGATTGATTCTATTGCTCCCAAGAGAGAAAAGACCCATGGGGAAGTTGAGAGGCGAATTGTTTCCCAGCTTCTCACTCTCATGGATGGACTAAAAGCCCGTGCTCATATTATCGTTATTGGAGCAACAAACCGGCCAAACAGCATTGATCCAGCCTTGAGAAGGTTTGGAAGGTTCGATAGGGAGATAGATATTGGCGTTCCAGACCAAGTGGGTAGACTGGAGGTGCTTCGTATCCATACAAAGAACATGAAATTTTTGGTATTTCTATCAACCTTTGTAGGAGATTTAAGATAGACAAAGATCAAGATTGAAGACTAAAATATTCAACAACCAAATAATATAATAAAGAAATATTTTGAAGAATATTACATTATTTGTACATGTTAATGTACCCCCATGGTACCTTCATGGTACAATTGTAACAGGCCATATATCATGGAGCATTACAACTATCGGAAAATATTGAGAAGTAAGCATTTTTAGCTTCCAGGTATATATCATCATAGGCCATTCTATAGAGATCAATATTTGAATGATAAATTGTACAAAAATATTGTAGTCAAAGTTCATAGCAATATAGCTACTTACACCAAGCAAAACATTGTATAGAATAGCAAAGTGCTTATAAGGGTCTATAAAGAACAACAATTTTTTATAAGGTGCTAGAGATAGATCAGCATGCACTATAGCAAAGCACTCATAAGGAACTATAGCAAAACATTCATAAATATCTCATAAGGAACTATAGCAATACATTCACAAAGAGCTCTTAAAGCACTACAAAAAAGTACTCATAAATCAATACATCAAGTATTCAATAGGTTCTAGAAGGAAGCACATAAGATGCTAATATGAAAGCTCATAAGGTGCTAGAAGAAAGTGCATAATGAACCAAAATAAAATAATATATGGTGCTAAAATAAAATCACATAAGACACTATGGGAAAAGCACATAAGCCACTGGAGAAAAATAGTAGGCACTCACAGATTGCTAAAGGCAAGTTACTAGCAAGCCAAGGAAGTAAAAGAATGTGCTACTATCAAGCAAGCTAGAGAATGTGTTCTTATCATAAAGTAAGCCAGATAACATGCTACTATCAAGCAATACAAAGAATTTGTTGTTATTAAGTAATTCAAAGAACATACTCTCATTAAAAAACAAGTCATCGCAATGAATGTACAGTGATCCAGGTAACGTATCATTGTTCTATAAGGAAGAAAGATACCTGAGATCAAAATAGACATTAGGCTATAGGAGGCAAAAAAGTAAAGTATTGGAGTTCTAGCTACCAAGGATGATATAGCAGCGGATGAGTCACCTAAAGTAAAGATATCCGAGGTTGCCACTAAGATCAAAGAGTTGTTCATCCTAAATGGTGCCAAATACAAACCAGACAACAACTGTAAACTAGAATGAAGCTAGGGTAAGATGGATTAACAAACTATAAATAATATTTCAAATATTTCACCTAACATTGTAAGAAAAATCAAAGCGTTGAATGAGGAGTTGAGCAGCTATTATCTTGCCAACATGTTCTCAAAATACACATCATCAAACACATCACAATTCAAGATGAAGAGAAGAGAAAGAAAGAAGAATAACAGAAATCACACAAGGAAGACTAACAAAAAACCTATATCCAAAGCCTTGAAAGACTTGAAAGAGGTAGATTGAAGATGAATCTCAAGTAGGAGATTATGAACAATGCAAGGTCGCTTGAATATCGAAGACAAAGAGAAAGATCAATATTGAAGACTTAAGTATTTATCGACCAAATAATGTAATATAGGAGGGTGATGAAGAATATTACATTATTTGGTATATGCTCATGTACCCCCATGGTACCTTCATGGTATATTGTAAACATGTAATATATTAGGGTTGAGTCTATAGTTTAGGAGTGCGATTTAAATTTACCCTTTTATATAAGTGTTGATGTGCAAGAAATGCACAAGTGTTATGTAAGTTAGAGTGCAAGTGTAACGACCCTCCTTCATAGGACATGTTCTTTATACTTGATTTATGTATAGATGTGTGGATGTATATTACATAATCTTATTTTATGTTATACAAATATGTGACATTTTCACTTTATGCTCTTATTATATTACTTTTAGAACATGGTACTGCTGATGAAATTTGTGGTTGCAAGACCAAGTACTCTCACAGGTGGATTGGTATGGGATACCCACCAGAGTGGAGAGAAAATAGGAAATGATAGATGACTTGTTCATCAACAGCTCAAGGGTAAAAGAATACCCTCATATATATGCACTGCATATATGTATGTTGTTTTAAAATGCATCATCAAGCAAGGAGGTTGTTGTAATAAAAAGAGCCATCCTTAGTAGGTAGGTGATCATGTTGCAGTTATTGTAAAACCGCATTCTTAAGAAAAATATTTATTGCTCATGTTTGATTTGGAAAAGCTTTGCGTTGTTGCATGCATTTAATGCATGGAATTGGTTGACAAATGTTTTATTAAAATGGTATTAATAATAATGTGGGTATTATTAATACCTAGTAAAATATTTAATATCATTGTTAATAACTAATATTAACATACAATATTAGTTAGATTTAAATAATTATCATCTTAGCAGCTCGCACTAGAATTAAAAGGATATTAATCTTGAAGTAAATATATAATTGAGCGGATGTTTTATTATTTAAGTTAGAACATCAGTGATTAATGTAAGCTTCATTGTAAAGAAGAATATGTTTGTTTTTAAATCATTATTAAGTCATGCTCTTGAAAATTTGGAAATATTCCAACATGAATCTCCAAGAAGAACGTTACCTATTTTATAACATTGCAAGAGAGCATATGGATGTTGGGTGGTGTTCATGAAATTCGAAGTAGGGTAAGCCTTCCCAACCACGATCTCCTTTGTTGATGCGGGAGCATCCAATAGTGTAAGAGTGATATTGCATCATCCAAAATTTGTAGTGGTTTTTATTATGTTCCAAGTTTGTTTATTTTTTTAGGGGATGGAAAAACAGACCTAACAGCGAAAGAATCACCCTAATATCCTGAGCGGTTTGGAAGATATTTAAATTTTAAGATGAAGACCCTACCAAAAATAGTAAAAATCCTACTACTGAAACTTGAAGTGGAAATTTGAAGGCCTTAGAGACCTCTTAGAGGGGTGAATATTAAGCGTAATATCCTCTAGGGCATTACGCCATTGTAGGTCTTTTCGGGAGATTTTTGAAAATATGCACTAATAGTCATCTCGAGCAACGAGCGAGGAGTTATGACCCCGAGAAGTTTGCCCCCATAATTCAAATTTCAAATGAATTGTTTTAGACGGGAAAGGGGAAAACAGGGTATTTGAGGGGGAATTTTGAAATTGTAAAGGGTCTGGTCTGTATCCTCAATTTGCATGAAAAGTAATACAAAGCTTTGGCTCAAATATTGCAGTTTCCTTGTGACTCAGTAGATTGTTTGTATTCTATTGATGTTGTTCTGCTTCATTTCTTCGTTTTCCTCGATGTATTATATGAAGAGGGGTGACCAAAATGGTGGGTTGGAAGAAAAAACAAAGAAGATCAAATCTTGGAAAATAAGGATTGCAAGGTAACAGATTGGGGAGAATTACTCAGGTGGAGGTAATTCTTATCTAATTTTACCTTGATGCCATGCTTTCCTTAAATCCTAATTTTGTTGTGTTGCTATATTTATTTACTTGGTGATGTCACATTCGGACCATTTTTGCCTTTTCTATTAATATTTTGAATATGGAATTAGTCAGGCTAGGTTAGCAATTTGATTTGGTTTGTATTTTTGTACCATTAAGACCAAGGCTTGGGTGCTACGGTTGGCAAGTTTGAATCGATTTTTTTTGTTTATGTTTCCTAGCTTGTTAAGATTTTCTTTTGGTAGACCCGTCTGGAGGATTAGGCAGTGTAGTTTTGCTCTACGTTATTTTTATTAGGTAGAATAACATGATATTTTGAATGGATCCCTAACCTTTACAATGAAACACACATCAAAAGAAAGGTTAAAAAGTGGTCCAAGAGAATATCAACCCCATGGAAAAGGGGGAAAACAAAAATAGCCTCAAGAAGGAAAAACAAAAATAGCCTCAAGAAGGAAAACCAAAAATAAGGCCCATAAAGGAAAAGCATAAGAGATCATCTTAACAACCATGGATAAAAATGACCCAAGAAACCAAACACAACACCCACCAAGGATGACCCCTACAACAGTAAAAGAAGCTTTAATGTGGGTGGGGTTCACCACCTTTTTTTTGGACTTCTTCTACATGTTTTACAACCTCCTCCATAAGCATGGCGATCGTCTTGTTTATTTTGCAAAGGGAGTTCAGGATAACATGAATAATAGCCAAATTGCTACTTCGGATGACCATAAAAGGGGCCTCTAAGGGAGTGATCCCTGACAATATTTTCACTAAAGAGTCACCATGTTTATCATCCATATTGGGTTTCTTTTTTCCTTTCAAATGAGAAGGGTACCTAGTCGCCTATGACATGAAATTTGGGTCCTTCTCAAAGTTAAAATATTCATCTAAAATAAACAGAGAAGGACAGAGGTATTTCCTTTTCCTAACAAGTTCTTCAATCTAGCCAAATGCCTTGTTTCCTTTATCAAGGCTTCGAGGCCTATTTTCTTGAATGGAGTCTTTTTAAACTGGTCTAAATAGTATCTCTTACCTTTTCTAGACCCTTCAAAAAAGGAATGTGAGGAAGACCCTATGTTATTCTCCAAAGTCAAAAAATTAGGATCCTTTTCTTTTTCATCCAGATCCTTAGGATTTTCAGTTGAAGCAGTGGGAGTTCCATAATTAGACCCTAGATTTAGAATATTTCTTTGATCCAACCTTCCCACCGCATGGTAAAATGGGACTTTAATAAGCCCTTTATGGAGACGTATATTAGATTTTTCTCACTTCATATCCCCAATTGTCTTTTCAAGGGATCGTAATAGCAAAGATGACACATTCAATTTTTTCCCCAGCATAGGTGATTTAAAAAGGTAAAATGAAAACTAGGTACAGCGTTGAACTTACCATCCAAAGTAAAATATATAATGATATATAATACCTCTCTATCCAAAGGGGATGGAAGAGAATCCCTTCGTATACCATTATCTGAGTTATGAACCTTATCGTCCTTATCCAAAAATTTCTCTAGCTCTTTAGCGAGAGAACGTTTCTCTCTATGAATCTTCAATTCCTAGGGATGTAGCTTCAACTATGAGGGACATGTTAATTGTGAACTCGATTCCCTTGACCCTCACTTTCCTATTAGTCTAGGAATGTGTCACTTGTAGTGAGATCAGTTCGTCATAGCCATCAAATTTTTGCATACATTCAACCAAGGTTTCGCTACTAAGAATTTTACTGACATCACTATCAACCACTAATTTTAAAGGTTCCAAGTGCAACATCTCATTTCCCATTGTAAACTTAGAGAGTAGCATAGCTTCGTTAATGATATCACTACAAAGCAATAGTGGTAAATTCAAAAGCTCTTTTGGACAAAAACAATTGCAATATTTATAGAATCTAACATAAACTTAGAAAATAAATTAATTTAATTCTCATATGTTTACCGATTCATCCTTCTCTTTTAAGAGGATCAAACACGTGGAATATTTTTATATAATCTTCTTCCAAATGAGTTGTGACTTGTTTTCTTCGAATAATATGTTCTTCAAAACAATAAGATAAAAATCACTTGTCAATACTTCTTCCGTATCTAGAACATCAAAACCACCACCACTAAAAAGTATAGACTTCACATAAAAAAACAAATAGAGAATAACAAATGAGTAGAAAATACTATAAAAATTTGATTATCCTAGTGCTTAAATGCCTCGTCTAATCTCATGTAGTTTTACTCCAATTGCGGCCAAAAATCAACTTGAGATATTTGAATTCAAATTGTTGCAAAGCAATCCATCTCCAACTAAGCAAAAAGCCTAAATTATAGAGAGAAAATCAAATCAAATCCACACATAAATATGTGTGTAATGAAATTTATGACACCCATGATCCTTCTCAATTCCTATAGCTTGTCATAAATTTGCCACCATGGTTCATCTCTAGATTGTAGTACTACTAGAAATAACTTATATATGGTCTATCTTAGTTTGATACTAGAAAATAAAAGCACACTAAAATATTTATCTTGTTGTAACAACAAATGGCTTTAAAGATCAAATCAATCACCCATATCGTAAACTAATGTATTTAAAAAATATTTACCTCTAATTTAACTTGACCTCATAATCAAAAATCTTTATACATTATATCATGTATCTCCTTTCAATATCAGTTCATCTCATATCTCAATGAACTCCCCATATATCTACCACAAAAACCCAAAACATAAGTTTTTTCCCTAACATCATCCAAAAATAAATAAAAACATTACTTTACCATAAATACTTGTGCATAGACACCCAAAAAAAAAAAAAACTAGGTTTTACTATTATTAAATTTTACTTATTTTATAATCATTAATCTACTCTATAGTTTTCCTATGAGTAGAACACAGGAATTTTTTTTTTTAACAATTTCTTTTTTCCTTGCTTGCTCATGTCTTTACCATAAAGAAAATAATGTGAAAACTAAAAGAAACTTAACACGACGTGATCTTATCAAAAATTATCCTTTTAAACCATCATTTCCAATAGTCGGCCATGACCAAGACAAGAAGCCTCACCAAAATGAAATGTATATAATCGATAAGAGGCTGAAATTCAAAACAAGCCTATACTGGCTTTAGATAAACCGCCTTTGAGCTTGCACATTTTACTAGAAGATCGAATAGATAAACCGCCTTTGAGCTTGCACATTTTACTAGAAGATCGAATAGATAAACCTTCAAATCCTTATTTGAGCTTGCACCATTTTTTCCTGCTAGTAGGTCGAATAGAATAGATAAACCCCTCGACCTTGCACTGTCTCTGCCAGAAAATCCAATAGATAAACTCCCTTAGCTTGCACTAAATTTCTACCACATTTCTACCAAAAGATCAACTCCTTTGATCTTGCGCTGCATTTCTATCAGAAGATCGGCCAAGAGCAAACAATATCAACAATGGCAAACAATAATGGAGGAAACAAGAGCGATTACGCCACTGCAATTCTGCAGCCAAAGAAGGCACCCAATCGCTTGGTTGTGGATGAAACAACCAATGATGACAACTCTGTGCTAGGCCTCCACGCGAACACCATGGAAAATTTACAATTTTTCCGTGGGGATACAATTCTTGTAAAGGGAAAGAAAAGAAGGGATACGGTAGGCATAGTTCTGCCCGACGACTCTTAAAATCGTGATCCTTACTTAACTTTATATAATCAAAATTTTCAAATGGATTAATACGTGTTGCTCATGTTCCATAAAAATTTTCCTCATCAACATTTAATTTTAACTCTACATGGCAATTCATGGAATGTTTTGTAAGAGCTAGAATTGATCCTCCATTTCCTTCCTAGCTTTTGATTAGATTGCTTTGAAACACTCCATCGATTCCTTTATAGTGGCATGTTCTTCCTCAATATGCACTTCGTTTATGTCAAACACTCTAATGTGGCTCTGATACCACTATTAGTTTATAAGCACTTTTCGATAAAATGACAAGATTAAATTCATACAAAATAATATGCACAAATTTTCATACAAATGGATAATATTACTATATTTTATGGATTACACAACGTAGTATTCCAATACCAATGAAGTACTAAAATTTCACATTACAATACATCTCATATGCTTTGCTTTATAAACTTTACATGGACTCTACTCTTGACAATTCACCTTTCGTAAACTATTCATATCCTCCGATACCTAGGAGATATGACTATTCATACTTCTCATAAGAGAACTATAATTTATTGACAAACTTCTAATGATTACTAAGTGACAAACTCTTTAAATGACTTTCACACCACATATTTACAAATATTTACAAGTACCAAATAATGTAATAAACTCCAACAAATGGTCGAATAGATAAAGATATTATGCTTATAGATGCATCTCGTTTTGGTTATGTATTTGTAATAATATATAACCATTCCATAAAATGGCATAACCTCAACTACTTAACATCGTTTACTTTTAAGGAGGAGATCCAAGTTTGAATCTTAGCAATTGATACGTGTATAATTATTAAATTGTTGCTTTACCTCCATATGGTCATGAATTAATATGAATTGAACTCGTTTCAATCCCATGTAACCAAATATATACATATATAGTCAGAAAAGCTTTCATGTTAAAAAAAATTTGTGTGCCTATATTAAGAGGATAAAATAACTCAAAATTTGAAAACTACTATTGAAAATTAATATTCTGACTATGAAATTAGTATTGAAAAAATTTTGATTTTATGTTTGGTGTGTCATCCAAAAATCATAATTTTTTCTATAAATATATACTCTTTGGTATATTAACTCCCAAGCATGAGTGGTTCACTGTGATATGGTTTTATTTTGACAAAGAGATAGAAGAGCGAGTCACTAGCTCTCGCTAAAAGCTTTACTCTTATGGCTACATGTGGATATGTACCAATAGGTCTGACTCAATCTTGGTTGCAACCTAAAAAACCACCTTTTCCTTTATCAGATTACTTGTGGGTTTGCTCACTTATATTTTTCCTTCATTTGGAACATGTTCATGGTTAATGTGTCATGCACGTGGATGCATGATTGAGTTTACTATGATTGACAAATTTATTATTATTGTTATGAGATTAGGATTACCTATCAAGCAGTTTCCTTAAAAGGATCTTTATACTTGCTTTATAATGTATATCGATTACCTTATAATCTATACATGCATCAGCTCGAATCAAATGTGATCGATCCTTGTATAATGCATTAACATAGGTTGAAAGTGTCGTAAAATACCTTCTATAATATTTTTAATTTGACCATTTCCTAAGGTGATGTTAGGGATGACCTCACGATGATCGAGCTCCCCCTTATCAAATATTATATTTTGAATTTAGTGCTTGTGATGTCTCTATATTTGGGTTCATCTCACTACACTCTTTACTTGTAATTATTTGAAAAATATATCAATCTCAAATGCTACCAATCAGACTAGATAAGCCACCTAGCTCAAATGGAATTCTAAGGGAATGCAATGTGTGTCACCTAATCAATCAATGTCTAATCAAAATTATTTCATACTTTATGCACCTCCTAGGATATGCTAAAGAATCATTTTAAGCATACAATATGTTCTCAAGAATCCTCCACCTTACCTCACTCCTCACACTACTATTTTTAGGATTTTTCTCATAGCCCTTGCTTATCAATATTAGATGCTAGATGTGCGCAACCTTCATAGGACATCTAGATCAAATGAAATTAGAGACGACCATCACAATGCACGAAGGCATATACAAGCAATGTTTCCCTTCAAAATATGTCAGAAATGTGGCTAGTGCACTCGACCTCCTCAACAGTCCCTGCTTTCATGTTTTAAATTGAGCTTCAATGATAGAATGAGATTTAAGGGAATATTCTCATTCTATATCTTATTTTCAGCATTGCTCCTCATCTTATTTCCCATTCATGAATTTACGGTAAGTTTTAGTTTTAAAACAATTACACAAAAAATAATAATTTTGGGGATTAACCATGCATCAATAGACTCCCCATTCATTAATCCCTTTGTAACTCCTAGTCATAACAAGACCTAAAAAATAGAACGGGTATTGAGGAGCATTTCACATTCCCTCGTCACATTCCCCTACATTGTCTGAATTCCTAATTCTAGAACCTAATCTTTTTTTCTACTGTAAACTAACCTGTGAATCAAATCCATTCAAGATAATTATATGATTTTTAAGAATTGTATTAACATTGACCCTTTTCCTTGGCTCTCTCATGTCCTCGTTAGCATACTTTCATAGCTATCAAAGTCTTGGCTTGGAATAGCTTCAATTCCTTGAAAATTTTTAAAAACTTTAAAGTTTTTTAATACACATAAACAATTTAGCACGCTCTAATTTTTATTTTATCTTAAACTTATCATGATTGATAACAAAATATTTTTTGTAAGAAGAAAAATAATCAATTTTTTATTTTGATACATAGGGGAATTGGCAACTACATTTCCTTTTTGAACAACTGGTCACAGGGTCAAATCGCATTACCTTCGATCATAGCATCAAATCATGGAGCTACCACTATAACCCCTACCTCGCCTCGATAAATACGGCCTGGAGTGAGGGAGATCCCCGATGGCTCGGGGTTGGTACCGTCGTCATCAAGTTGGCGCACACTCAGCAAATTCTAGTCAGAATGCTACCTTTGTCCTAGAGTGGGCATGCCCGTGAGGTTTAAACCTAGGTATCCTCCAGGTAAGTTCCCAAAGTCTTACCAATCCACCTAGCCCTCGTGGACAAAAGAATAAAATTTTACATCCTATTTTTTTAAGAGGAAAAATATCAAATTACATATTTTGTTTTTCCCTTAAAACTGGTCATGTATTGGAATATTTTATATGTGAATATTTTGTTTATGCTTTACTATTTTTCATATTAAAATTTCTTATATTGTTATATGTTAAAACATTATGACCCTTTATTTATTCACATATAATTAATTAACCATAAGAATCTCAGTTTTCTCCTCCTGCATAACATAACACCGGTGTATTCTTTAAAATATATCAAGTTAACATGGAATCGACCGCTTCTAATAGAGTGTGTATGCTTAGAAACATAAGTGAACAAAGTTGCATTTAAGATTGGATAAGGATCCTGTTGTAACTTGTTCAGTTCCTCAGAACCTATCCTTCTACTAGTGGAAGAGGTGGTTAATATTAGAAAATAAAAAATTACTAATTATGTGAAAATACAACTTTTAAATGCGATGCATGTTATAGTTGTCTTGGAAGTTTGTTTCACTCAACTATAGATTAAAAGTCTTAAAACTAAAAATCTACACTCCACGTATAATTATTTCCACAATAAGTGTCATGGTTACCCAAGTAAGTACAACTGGTATACCATTGAAGGCACATAGGATTAAAAACTAAAATTCAAAATTAAAATTAAAAAAATTATAATTATTTATAATTTTAAAATAAACATGTAAAGCAAAAAGTTTTACTTTTAAGATTAAAGTGTCGTTGCACATAGATATTATTATAGTGTTTGTATCTATGTTTTTTCATGATTTATCCAATAAGTTCATGTAGACACCAAAACAGCACCAATCCGATTATGCGACTGCAAACACTGATCGCTTTGACAAACACAGCCCCCAGGGCAGCCCTCAGAGGTCAAACAGTGGTCCTAACCACTTTCATAGCAATTTTTTAAGGTCAAGAGGCAATTTGGCACATTCAGACACTTTGCTCAATATTCGTCTCACCCAGGGACGAATTCAAAATGGAATTCGTCTCACCCAGAGACGAATTTTGAATTCGTCTCTGGTAGGGACGAATTCTGAGTTTAACGGGCAAAAAGAAGAATGGCACCAAGTGGTAGCCAAAGACAGTCAGTTGATGACTCCTGCCTCACACGCATGTGTGGGTGGGCAAATAGGTCGTTAGAGGACTGTCACAAGGGCAGTTATGAAAGCCCAAGTCATGGAGGACTCCCCTCCCTCATGGGAAGACATGACTGCCACATGGAACCTATGACCAACACATGGCGCTTATGCTTCCCTCTCAAAAGAGACCCCATGGGTCTATAAAAGGTGGGACTTTTCTCACCCAAAAATAATAGATTGGAGGCGATTTCAAGCAATGAAGTGCTATCCGATTGATTACCCACTTGCATCTTTTTGATTCACCTTCTCACATCCACTAATCTCTTTCGCAAGGGAGGTTATTGGGTGGCTTTTGGAAGCATGGATCCAACCCAAATCCAACATTTGACCACCTTACACCACCAATTTGCAGACATCCCAATCCTAAGAGGTTTTGGGCCCATCCCTAGTGGATTGGCACCGGAATCAAGTGCCAACGGTGGGAGGCCCACTTGGGCACCCCCGCACTCTCTAAGTTTTATTCTAAAGCATTCTAGATTATTTGTTCATATGGCATCTTATGTTATTCTGTCTGGTTAACTCATAACTTCAATTTCATAACACTTTGATCAGATTTTATCATGCCTTTTGTCGCTTTGTTGTCTTACTAACTTGCAGGTGGCGATATTGAATTCCCAAGGATAGAGGCCAAATTTGGAGAATCCGACCATCTGGGTCGTCCCAAAATGGCCCCAATTACATAACCCCTCTGTTTGCAGGTGTTTTGGAGGTCTCGAGAGTCGACATTGGAGCAGCATCACCTCGGCTTTTCCAACACAGCAAAATTTGTCCCACCCAGGGACGAATTGCAGTCAGAATTTGTCTTGCCCAGGGACGAATTCCAGGTGAAGGTATATTGGCCAACTGTTTCAGTGGCAACGGCATTCTGGTAATATCTTATGTCTTCTGTCAGGTTCTCAAGCCATTTGGACTCACTTTACTCACTGTTTTAGACAAATGTTTATATGCATCTTTTGGCGATTTTAGAGAACAGACACTTCTTATTTGCAAGAGGTGCTACTGACATCTTCGTTGTTTCTTTGTTCGTAGGAGGAGCAGCAGAGGTCAAGGACTCATCAACATCAGCGGCAGCATCGTCTTGGCCTGCCCATCTCAAGTGTGGGCACGCAGAAAGAGGAAACTTAAGTCTTGATTGTAATCAAATTCTTTTAACGCTCCTAGCCCCTAAAAAGGGAGGAGGCATCTTTGTAACAAAGATTAAGAGATTTTAATGAAAGGGTTGTGTTTTCTCCATCTGCTTGTCTCTTTCATTTCATGCATTCTACATTTTTAGGACTTAAGCGTATTTGATTTTGAATGCATCGCAATTAGTGTTTCCTTCACCTGGAATCTTGTGCTTTCAGTGGCGATCACGGTGGGACTCTGTCCCCTAGTTTTAAGATCAAATAACTGATCCTTTTTTGTGTTTTGTGCTTGACAGGTACAATTTTCTTTGCAGACTGTTATTCGTCTCTGACTGTGACGAATTATTTATTGTAATTCATCTGACCCTGAGACGAATTCAAATTCGTCTCTGGCAAGGACGAATTCTGTTCTGCAATTCGTCTCACAGAGGGACAAATTCTTGCCTGTAAATTTTCAGAGCAGAAGGTCAGAAACAGCCGGTCCAGGCGAGAGAAGAGGTAGGGATTTTTATAATCTCTATTAAATTTTTCTATTTTTGTTTCTGTTCTTTGGTTGTTTTCAGTTTATCCTGCTTGCTTAGGGAAAGTCATTCATGCTTGTTTCATTTTTGCTAAATAAAATGAATCCCACACACATCACGTGGTAAATTAAACCAAGGAGCTGGTCGTAAGACCCCAGCCCTTGAGCAATACCAATGGTGGGTTCATCACCACCTTGGCTTAGCTTTGCATCCATTTCCCTGATTTTCATTGTTGTTAGGCGTAAATCCTGACGAAAGATGACCAAGTGTCACTGGGGTGATTCCCATGCGCGCGAGGATAAGTCTTCTATGGTAGGTGCCATTAATAGGACAATCCCCCTTTCGTACCGCCTACGTACCACGTACCATCTGCTCTCATGTACCTATAGTCTCCCTCTCGTAAGGGCGAGTATATAGATAGGTTGGTATATCGGCCTGGTTGGTATATTGAAGGGCGACCATTTTGGGAGTTATATGAGCCAACATTCTGCATTTAAACATTCTTCAAAACTTGAAAAAAACAAAACAAAATCATCAAAATGCACTAAACCAGTTTAGGACATGCCATTAATACTTAAAAGAGATAATCACGGTTTGTGTATGTGTGTGTTCATTTCTTCTTAGTGTAGACAAAAAGAAAAATCATCATAAACAAAATATAAAAATCTATGCATTTTGTCATTTTCTCCAAAAGCTCCAAGGATTCTCGTAATCGCTTGGTCACTCCAAAATGCCCCAAAGGTGTCCATGAACCCTTTGGTCAACTCAAAAGCACCCCAAATGTGCCCATAAGTGATGCAGGACCATCCAACAAAATATGGAAAATTTTATATTTTTCCCTAAATATTAGTGCATCTTGCTCGGCCATAACTTCTCAACCGTAGCTCCGATTGACACGAAATTTCTACAGGAGTTAGTTGGGATAATTTTAAGCTGCC